>VMDO01009007.1:0-58979 GCA_007922755.1 Pedetes capensis
TAACATACTGGACAAACCCCACAAAGATATATTTTAAAATAAATTGCAAATGCTGATCTATCTAAAATATACATGACAATTCACTCCTTTGTAACAATAAATATTTCTTACTAACCCATCACAAACAGAATGTTCTAGAAGAGATATGTAGAAATGAGATTTAGCTTTAAAGTTAGGTAAACAGTCCCAAACTCTACATTGCATAAATGTAATACCAAATATCCCTTATATACCAAAAAGTTTAGAGAATTAATATAGCATGATAAAGATCACCATTACTATACTGGCTCAAATTTATTAAGAGGTTTAATAAATAAGAATATTTTCAATGAACTTAAGATCTTATCATTACATTTTATTCCTGATCACTAAAGTCAAGGACTCAGGGAGGGAAGATTGAAGAGCAGTGGAGAGAGACAAAATTAGGTTTACCGTGGAGGGGTGAACCAGACGGGCTGCTTGATAGACCTGGAACAGGGCTACAGCGACCTCCTTGCTTAGATGTCAGTTCCTGTTCAATCTCTTCGAGCCCAGCACTTTTCTGGAAACGGCTCATACGATTCACTACTCGTGGTGACATATGTGTACGAACACAAGGCTGGCCACCATAAGGGTTGATGGGGAAAACATGAGAAGTACCTCGGAGGGTACTAACCACAACCCAGCGACAGTCAGGGCTGAAGCAGATGTCCTGTACCTAGAAATAAGGAGAGAGACAAAAATAGCTCAATTTGGATTGACCTAAGAGTATCATACATCACCAAATATGAAGAGAACTGTTTGCCTTGTTACCAAATTTACCTAAGGACTAGGTTATAAATTAAACAGTTTTTGTTTTACAGGTGACAATTTTGCAATGAATCTTAATCAAAACTCCATGTTAGGGATCTGACAAAATTTAGAATAGGGAATTCCATTTCTCACTGATTAGAGTGCCAAGTGATAAAACAAGACCTATGCAGTTTCATCCTATTGGCTCATACAGCCGTAACAAAATATGAGTCAAGTTTATTTTCCTAAAATATTTTCTAATCAGCGCAGAATGGTAAAAATTAACAATTACATTACATAATGTAGTCAATATCATTAATTCAATCACTTTCTCAAGTATTCCTGGTGTACCATGTTACACACTAGGAATAAAGAGAAAAATAAGAAGCCCTTGTGATTATGGTCTTATAGTATGAAAAGATGTAAGAATTTTATTAAAATATATAACCAGTGAAATAACTGTCTGGTATACAAGCACAAGGGTAACAAAAAGGGAGGAAAACATGAAATCTTCAGTAGCAGATGTTAAAGGTAGAGGAGTAGGCAGGACAAAAACATTATCAGAATAGGCCTGGACTGTGGACCTGAGCTCTGAAGACATTCATGCAAAGAAATGAGAAAAAGACATTCAAATTTAGACATATTTGGGTATTCCACGTTGGATATGAATGTATAAAAATAAGGCAGAAATTGTAGGCCAGTACTTTAGAATGTCAGAAGCTCCATGAGTCAGAAAAGGCAGCAATGTTTGGATTTAATTTAACAACACCGTGGAGTCAAGATTTCAATTTTGGAAGGACAGTTCTGCAAATAAAATTTAGGGTAGTGGCTTGGTGATGGATATGTGGGTGGTGGTAGAACAATTAGGTAAGAATTTACTCCAACCATCAGGGATATAGACCTGACGACAGTGGGATACAGAAGAAAGGTCTTAAGACCATTGTAAACACACATACACCACCTCCAACAAGGACAACAAGGAAACCTTTTCAAAAAGGGGTCATTTGGCTTCATACAATATACAGTCAATTCACCCCTGTACTGTCAATCCAGACAGAGAAAATAGGTAAATGAATGAGTACAGCCACATTGGAAAAGAAGTTTTATTTACAGAACCAAGCACTGGTCACAGACATGTGCTAAAAAAAGTCTATTTCTAAATGGCTACATGGAAATCATTTGGAGTAGGAATTTGAATTTACTAGCTTTATCTTGATATCATTCCCATTAGAGGACACTTGAGTAAAAATATCTCCATTTACTTTTTTATTAAATATGTCAAATAAAAGCTGATATTGCCATAAGGTTTTTGCTTTATTTTTATTATTGTTTTTGGTGCTGAGGATTCAACCCGTTGCTTCACACATACTGAGGATGTGCTGTTCCACCCTCAGTCCCTGTTCTAAGCATTTTTAGGCATAGAGTCTAAAAGAAAGCCAGGCAACATTACTTTAAAAGGTTTTCTAAGTTGACCAAAGTAATTTTCCATGACCTAGAACACTTGCCAAACAGTTCTTATAAAAAAAAAAAAATCCAGACAAAGTAAAAACATAGCAGAAGGAGGACGAGATATTTGTGAGTGTGTCACATGAAAAACATATATATGAATGTACAATATATATGCACAGGAGGCATACTAACTAACTTTCATTATAAAGCATGAATTAAGTAAGATTTTGTAAATAATCATACAAGAACTTCCCAATATATCACACCTTCAAATAAACTCAAGATTGAAATCTTGACCAGTATCTTAGAAATTCCCCACAAACAAAAGTGGTACATGTGAATCAAAGTACAAGTTTGTAAAAGGGCCTGGAACTAAGCTAGGCCAGGTGACAAACACCTGAGTGATGAAGAGGAGCGGTGTTCCAGGCAAGCCAGAGCAACAAATAAGAGACACTGTCTCAAAAACAAAAGCAAGGCCAGGCGCAGTGGCTCACACCTGTAATCCCACCCACTTAGAAGGTAGAGGCAGGAAGATCACAACTTCAAGACCAGTGGCAGCCTATGTAACTTAGCGAGACCCTGTGTCAAGATACAAAAAATTTTTAAAGGTCAGGGAGGGATGGCTGGGAGTGAAGCCCAGTGGCAGACACTTGCAAAGTATGTGTGAGGCCCTGAATTCAACCCCCGAGTACAGAAAAAAGAAAATGTGGATATTCTTCTTAAAGAAGAAATGCTTGTCTTATATATTAAGACAAGATAGCTCATTGCTAGGCTACTACTAGATAAACATTATCAATACCTAGAAAAACCCAAAGTTCAACCACATGCCTGTCCATCTCAATTATTATGACATACCCAAACATGTCAGTTTTAAAATTAAAGATAACCCTGAAATTTGACAAACTGGACTCTCAGCAATTCCAGAATCTCGGATAAAAAGTTGTTCCACAATGCTTAACCTCTATAGGTTCCTACAATTACTTTCAGCCTAAGTGACTTTTCTAAATGGATTAAAGATCCTACTAAAACAAAGCGAAAGTGGTTGAAAAGAGAAAGAAAAATGTAAGAGAAAACTGTAAACAACAGAAGCCAGAGAAGAGAAATACAGTACCAGAAGAATTTAATATAATATCAAGTGTATTTCCATGTGCCAAAATCACATATCTAAGGAAAAACGCCTTTAGGCTTACCGAGTAATTTATGTTCCATCCACAGTGGAAATAAAACATGCTATCTGAAACCCTTTTCAAAAACATATATGTTCAAGATCACTTTCTGCTCTGTCAATGACAAAGAATAGCCTTCTTTGATTTTCAGAATACTTGTGATACGAGGTGGCATTAACAATCACTATCAAGGCAGGATGACAGAATTCCATCTAATGCTTACTTAGAAAACTGCCAGTAGAGAAGTGATTCTGTTCTATGACCCTGACGGCACATCAACATACATGAACCATCAGAGAAGAGTTGGTGAAGATATTAGATGTCAAACGAACTAGAGAAAGTTTAATCAAAGATAAGGTTATAGAGGAAAACAAGTTGCCAATCTGAAAAGCGCAACAGAATGTATCAGTTGGTATTAACAAACTAGCTGGATGGTTTTTTTCATGTTAAAAGTAACATATTACCTGTGGGCATGGTAGTGCATGCAATGTATTTACAGCCACAGAGGAGGCAGAAGCAAGAGGATCACAGGTTGGAGGACAGAGGTAGCCTGTGCAACTTAGTTAGAGTCTATCTCAAATTTAAAAATATGAAAAGGACGGTGGGGGGTCCAGCTGAGTGGTAGAGCCCTTGCAATGTATGCACGAGGTCCTTGGTTCAACTCCCCAGTACTGCCAAAAAAAAAAAAAAAAAAAAGGAAAAAAAAAATCAAAAAACTTTCTTAAAAAAAAAAAAAGCAATATATTGAAAATCTGAAGAATGCAGGTTTCTCATATATATATATATGCACACATATATAATATGCATAATTATTTATATATACATAAATGGGAATCTACTAATAAAGTGATGACAATTTTAAGACCTTGATTTTGGAATGCTCTAATTAATATTTTCACATCATAATAAAGAACTGGATGGTAGTTGTGTCATTGATTAGTTTTACAGAACTACATTTCAGGGCAAATAACATTTTCCACGTACAAATTAGGCAACTGTGATAAACAGGAGTTAAACACATACAAGCACCTCTTGGTATCCATGACACTGTTTTCTCAAGTTTAGAAAACAAATACATTTCTATAACTAATTTTTGAAAACACTCACTATGCATTATTCTCAACTCAGGAACTAGGCAGATTTGGCTGCAAGAGAGAAATTGTGTGCTCCTACTTGGCGACATTTCAAAATCCTAATAAACTGAACTAGGAATGACTGTGGACACAAGACAAGTGCACACTTTTTTTAAAAAAAAACTGGGGTCAGCAAACTTGAACTGACGTTGGGAACATATTATGTAATGGGTCAGATAGTAAAATGTTAGGATCTACAGGAAAGGAGGCAAAATCAAGGATATGATGTAGGAAATTAAAACAATAAGAGAAGAAAATACAAACTTTTTTATAAAATTCATACAATGGTAACTCACTATAATTTTTTGTAGCATACACAGATATACAAATTAGAAGAATGCAATTCTTTTTCATGTTAATGGGAAATAATACTTTTTATAGTTGAGGTTCAAAGCAAGTATTACTACATTCCAAGTGTCTTCTATGGCTGGGTGTGGTGATACATGCCTGCATTCCCAGCAACTCGGGAGGCTGAGGTAGGAGGACTGAAAGTTTGAGGCCTGTGTCAAAATAAAAATAAAATAAAATAAAAAGAGGATAGGGTGCAGAGCACTGGTTGACCACTTGCCTAGCATGTATGAGGTCCTAGGTTCAACCCCCAAGGACTGTTTAACGAAAAAGAAAGAAAGGAAAAAAGAAAAAAGAAAAGGCATCTATAAAACCATTCAAGGCTGATAGTACATAGAGCCAAAAGGCCAGGTTTGACCTACAGAACACAATCTGTGGACTTACTCTATACCATCCTCATAGTGATCAATGAAGAACTCAAAGTAGAAAAAGACTCATGAATTTAAAGTAAAAATCAAAAAAGGGTAAGATATTCACAGGTCAGTTATTGGAATTGCTATCATTTAGAAGAATTGACAGAACAGAAAGGAAAAACTGTATAGAAATCCATTCTCTGAGAAGATTCCCCACATAACAAGAGTAAGGAAAATGAGACCGAGATGAAAGAAATTTTAAAAATGCAATAGCAAGCAGACATTCTGTTTTGTTTTGCTATGCAAGCAAAAATTTAAAAAAAAAGATTATTGCAGAAAATCACTTTAGCTTGAAAAAATACACATACACATAAATCCAAAATCCAGAGGCAACCGTTTCTCAGTATCTTGGAATACATTTTCTAGGCATCTCTTAGTGTATAAATGGATATATATATGTGTGTGTATATATATATATATGTATATATATATATCATAAAAACATATACACGTGTGTGCACACATAATTTTACATTAAATCAAAAATAACTAATTTGAAGTGAAAATCTATATAAACTTTATTATAAAAGATTATGAAAATAAGAATGGTGCTTTGAATAGAAAACATTATATATTATTATGGGCTGTACCTACGTACGGTATATCATAGTAAATATATCTATCCTTAACTAGCTGTATGGCCAGGAGAAAGTTACTTAACAACTCTATGCTTGAAGTTGTTCAAATTCTTTTTGTTTTATTGTGTTTGGTTGTTTGTTTGTTTGTTGCAAGGCCTTACTGTGTAGTCCAGGCTGGCCTTGAACTCACATTGATTTTCCTGCTTCAGCCTCCTGAGTGCTGAGATTACAGGTATGTGCCAACATCACTAGATTGAAGTTCTTCATTTTAAAAAATATAAATAATAATAAAGAAAAACCTCACCCGGGTGCCCTATTGAGTAAACCCAGCTACTTGGGATAATGAGGCAAGAGGATTTAAGGGTTTGAGGGCAAAGGCAGCCAGTACAACTTCGTGAGAACCTATCTCAAAATTTAAAATGGAGCTGGCGGTATAGCTCAGTGGTGAGGTGCTTGCCGAGCATGCACAAGGCTGTGGGTTCAAAACCCCAAGCACGGCATGCATGCATAAATAAATAAATAAATAATCTCACAAGATTGTCACGTTTAATGGCTTCATATATACAGCAATATACAGCATTTAAAACAGTGTCCAGCACTTAACAAGCAGTACACAAAGATATCTGTTCTCATCATCATTGTTACCATAAAAATATATTCCAACATAATGCAAATGTCTCTGTTTTTACTGCTACTAACATAGGCCAAACCACTATCATCTGTCTACCAGGTTATGACATTTGCTTCTTAGCTGGACCCTTAACTGACAAGACTACCTAAGAGTAGCACAAAAAAAGTAGATAAATTGTATGTCTTCAACATTAAATACTTTTGTATTCAAAGGAAACTACCAAGAAAGTAAAAGACAACCATAAAATGGGAGAAAATATTTGTAAATAACACATCTTGTAAAGATCTAGTATCTAGCCAGGTGCCATGGCACACAATTGTAATCCCAGTGACTCAGGAGGCTGAGGCAAGAAGATCTCAAGTTGTAGGCCAGGGGCAGCCTATGCAACTTAGCAAGACTGTATCAAAATAAAAAATAAAAAATAAAAAATAAGTGGGTTAGGGGTGCTGCTTAGTAGCAGACCACTTGCAAAGTATGCACAAGGCCCTAGGTTCAATCCACTAGTATCGCAAAAAATATCTCATATCTAGAATATATGAATCACAACTTAACAATATAAAGAACCAAATAAAAACAAAGATTTTGAACAAAAATTTTTCCAATGATATACAAGTGGCCAACAACCACATGGAAAGATGCTAATCATCATTAGTCATTAGGGAAAGCAAATGAAAACCACAGAGATACCACTTCAAACCTCAATAGTGGCCAAAATCAAAAATACAAATAAGAGCAAGTGTTAATAAGGATGTATAGAAATGGGATCCCTCACACATTTCTTGTGGAAATGTAAACAGTGCAGCCACTTACAAAGTATTTTAAAACATTAAACAAGAAGTTAGCCTATATGCCCCAGCAATTTTACATCTAGATACCCACAAGAAATGAAAACAAATATTCACACAAAAAACTTGTAAATGAATGCTCATGGCAGCATTCCTTGTTGTTGTTGTCAGGTACTGCTGAGTCATGTATGACTCACAGCAACTCTCATATGGCTTTCAATTGCTGATTGCTTAGGGATTGCTTCGGGAGTGGATTGCCATGTCCTTCTCCCACTTTTGTGGTGCTGGGGATCAAAGGGATCAAACCTGGGTCCTCAGAGAGTATGAAGCAGTGCTCTACCAATTGAGCTACACCCTAGGCCAGCAGCATTCCTAAGAGCAGCAAAATAGAAACAATCCAAATGGTAATTAATTGGTGAATGGATAAACAAAATGTGCTATATCTATCCAATGGAATATTATTCCGTCACGAAAAGGAATGGAGTCCCAATCCATGCTTCAGAGTAGAGGCTGCTGAGCCAGGCACGGTGGTACACACTTGGAATACCACTGACTCGGAAGGATCACAGGTTCAAGACCAGAGGCAGCCTGCATAACTTACCAAGATCCTGTCTCAAGATAAAAAATAAAAAAGGGGATGGGGTACAGCCCAGCAATAGAGCACTTGGAAAGTATGCAAAACACCCTGGATTCAGCCTCCAGGACCAATGAGTGAACGAATGAATGGCTGCTGAAATATTGTTGTTGTTAGGTGCCATCAAGTCAAGTCTGACTCATAGTGACTCTCATAGGGTTTTCAATGGCTGGTTGTTTGGGGATTGCTTTGGGAATGAACTGCCATATCCTTCTTCCATTTTTGTGGTATGGAGGATTGAACCCAAGTCCTCAGAGAGTGTGGAGCAACACTCTACCAACTGAGCTAAACCACAGTTCCAAGTTGTTGTTCTTAGGTGCTATTGAGTTGGGTCTGATTCAGACAGACCCTCACAGGGTTTTCAATGGTTGGATGCTTCAGAATTGTTTCAGGAGTGGGTTGTCAGGTCCTTCTCCCATTTTTGCAGTGGTAGAGATCTAACTCAGGGCCTCAAAGAGTGCAGAGCAGCACTCTACCAACTGAACTAAACCCTAGCCTCCCGTCGAAACATTAGCAAAGTAAAGTATTCTACACAACAGGGTAAAGATCACATGATTACATTTATAAGAAATATACAGAATAAGAACGTCCAAAGACACAAAACAGATTAGATTAGTAATTGCTATGGTCAGCATGGGCTGGGATCTAGCTCAGTTGGTAGAGCGCTGCCCTGCAGTCTCTGAGGTCCCGAGTTCAATTCCCAGCACCGCAAAAATGGGAGAAGGGCCTGGCAATCCACTCCCAAGGCAATCCCGAAACAATCTGCCATTGAAAACCATATGAGGGTTGCTATGAGTCGGATACTGACTCGATGGCACCTAACAACAACATGGTCAGCATGAGGGTGATGGAAATGTTCTTAAACCTGGCATGGTGGGACACATCTGAAATCCCAGCACTCAAGGAGGTTGAAGCAGGAGAATTAAAAGCTTAACACCAGCCTTACCTATACAGCAAAGCAGGTGAATCATGAATTCCAAGCTAGCCTGAGCTATACAGTGAGACCTGGTCTCAAAAAGCCAAAATAATAAAAAAATAAATAAATAAAAATTCTACAACTACATAGTAGTGATCAATGCACAACTCGGTGAATACTCCAAAAGCCACTGATTATACACCATGGAATGGTAAAGTTTATATGAGAATAATAATTAAAGCTGCTATTTAAAAAAAATAAATTCAGGCAGGATGGTATACCTATAATCATAGCACTCAGGAAGCTGAGGCAAGAGAATTATGAGTTCAAGGACAGCCTGGGCAACACAGCAAGACCCTGTCTCAAAACAACAAACAAAGCAAAACAAAAGGAACACAAGGGAAATTTCTTTCTAGTTTCAGGTTATGTTTAATAGCCCCTTAATTCTTAAAAATACCTCTGTTACTCCATGATCAAAGAAAGTTAAGCAGCTGGTAGGAAATCTAGACTGGCTTTTTTGTGTGACCATATTAGCTCACTTTGCATGTAGGTTTAGGTTAACCAAGGTTTGAATATAATGTCGATAAAAAGGTGTAACTAGATGGTCTTGTTTCCCTCCATTCACCATAAAAAAGTGAAATGAGAAAAAAAAAAACTCAAGCAAACAGTACCTAATTTAGTCTGGAAATCCTAATTAGTACTTTCATTATCAAGTTTTTTATTAGGAATTTTTTAGTCAGCCAACAAATTAATGGGCTTCATTATTACATTTCTACACAGGCATATCATCATACACTGTTCAATATCAGTTCAGAGCTTTTAAATACAGAGATGCCAGAGGTTTTAACTGAAATACAAATTAAGCATTGGTTTAACTGTTTTCAAGTTTATGTTATGTCATTTACCATTCCTTATATGTTCTCTATGTTATTTACTATATTTATATCTCATAATTGTTTCTCATTGTAATGAGGTAAAATTGAGCTATCAGGAGCCAATTAGGATCTAGTCATATTGCAGTCACTTTGATTTACACCAATACTTTTGGCAATCTAAGTGATTCATTTTATATGTATTCTTATGTGAAATTTTATTGAATGAGGAGTAAACAGAAATTACATGAGGCTTATGACAATTGCCATCTTTGCAGAGTCAGAATCAAACACAAAAAAACTGGAGGGCATAACAGAAAATTTAGTATACAAAATAATTATTTGTATGTCACTATTTAATATGTTGTTAACCAAAATTTATATGAAATCATTCACTTGAATCTGCATTTCTGATGATCAAGCATTACATTTAAAATACAGAACTAGACAAACACAAACAGTTTCTATGGGGTTTTAGAATAAATTAAATGTATTTAAGTTTATGTTTATATTCTCTGAATTATATGTGAAGCAAAATAAAAATTACTAATGGCTTATGTCTCTGGACACATACTGTTGACAGCTATGTGGAATGGTTATTACCTTGCTTGCACGCACAAGATGTTTGTATGTAAGACTTATTTTAATTCATCTCTATGATCTAAGAATGCCTCAGCGAATACTAAAGACAACTAGAAAACATATTTACTCTAACATTTCACTATGACTTTCAGCTCTTCAGTTTTGCAGGTTTGTGGTGAACTCTGATCAGCTTCCTCCACGCATCCTTCATGTCCTTATTCCTTGAGGTGTAAATGAAAGGGCTGAAACTTAGGAGGATGATGGTGTAAAAGACAGTGAGGAACTTGTCCTCTTCCTTGGAGGCACTGTCACTTGGTTGTAGGTACATGTAGGCAATATTCCATAAGATATGGACACCACAGTGAGATGAGACTCACAGGTACTCATTGCTTTCCATTATCCTGCCATTGACTTCATTCTCAGAACAGCTTTGGCAATGTAGCCATAGGATAGAAGAATGAAGATGAGGAAGCATAAAGACCATGACAATGCCATGATCCAGAGAGAGTTTCCTGGATGTCCTCTTCTCCATGGAACCTGCGTCCACAATGTGGGGGGAAGGTCCTGGTTAGGCACTTGCTCTCCAGGCCTGCAGCTCTCTCATGTTTTCCTTGCGGTGCCATAAAGAAGTAAGTTTGAGAGATCTATGGTGTAGCATGGTGCACCATAGGGATGACACACTTTGGGGTGAAAGCTCCAGTTCCCCTCCACCAGTTTCTCACAGCTCAAGATGCGTCCTGCTTGCTCCCTCTTGCTGCCCAGATCCATTCTGTACTCTGAGATCATCCTACAACCCCCTTTGAGATTTCTGTGCTTTTCTGGTCTTCCATGCTTTGTAAGAAAGTCCACTCCTTCCTATTCTGACTCCATTGCTTTTCCATATCACGTGGATGCTGCCTCTAATCCACCATCTTACTCATGTTTTGATAAAAGCGACTCATTTCATATTTTTCATTGATTTAAGAGTCAAATATTAGCCAACCAATATTTAATACAGAAGACATACACTATATGGAACAGGGCATTTCTAATGTGTTTTTAATTGTGTCCAGCATTTGATCAAAACTTGAAAAAACATACTTAATTTGAAAAGCACGTTAAATTCAAAGTACATATGAAATGACAGAATTGGGATACTAGAAAGAAATGTCACTACATTTTAGCAACTAAGATGTAGGAATCAGTGTCTTACATAGCAACAAATATATGCTACAAATTCATCCCCAAACTTTAATCAACAACCTCAATTAACAACAATAAAGCTTAGAGTTACTGTAGGATCCTAAAATCTGAAGGAGGGATCCTCAAACAAGTGTGTTTAAAATAAACTACATTATTTGTAATAAATGCAGGTCCTATGGTCTTATCTTTAGAATTATGATTCAGTTAGGTACTGAGGAAAATGGGCAGACTCTCCCAAGAAATCTACATTTTTAGAACATGCAGATAATGAGCTTAGTATTGTGCAAAAATCAATACGCTAGAAAATAAAATGAGATCTAGCTGTGACATTCTTTCTAACTTTATACCAAACCTTAGAAATTAAGGCATGATGGTGCATGCCTGTAATCCCAGCACTTGTGAGGCTTAGGCAGGAGGATTGCAAGTTCCAGGTTTACCTGGCCTAGGCAATGAGACCCCCACTCAAGAAACTGAAAAAAGAAAAGCTGGGAGCCATGGCTTATGTCTGTTATCCCACCAACTCAGGAGGCTGAGGCAGGAGGATCACAGATTTAAGGGCAGAAGCAGCCTGCACAACTCAGCCTCAAAAATAAAAAAATAAAAATAAAATAAATAAAAAATAAAATAATAAAATAAAAATAAAAATAAAAAATAAAATAAAATAAAATATAAAAAAATATAAAAAATAAAATAAAAAATAAAAAAATAAAAAAATAAAAAAGGTGCTGGGGATGCAGCTCAGTGACAGAGCACTTGCGAAGGATTCACAAGGCCCTGGGTTCAGTCCTCCCAGTACTGACAAATAAATAAATTTTAAAGGGGAATGTGGGTACGGCTCAGTGTGTAGACCACTTGCCTAGCATGTTTGAGGCCCTGGGTTCTACCCTCCAGTAGCACAAAAGAAACAAACAAAAAACTCTACTTAACTGGTACATAAAACATAAAATATATACAGTGGGGTACCATGTGAGGCCCTGATACATACCTACTTTCCACAATGCTGAAATCAGGCCAAACACTGTTCTTTATCTTCATTTGGTGATGATTACATACATGTAACTATTGAGTGAAAAATCCAAAACCATCTCTAACATTCGCTCCCTCATCTTTTTGCTTTGTTTTGTTTTGTTCTGTTTTTGGTGGGGGCCCAGGGATGGAACTAAAGGCTTTGTACATGCTAGGCAAGCACACTACCACTGAAATACATAGCTAGCCCCTCACTCCCTCAATTAAAATCACTACAGATGCTTAGTATGTGCTTACCTAGCCTCTCCTCTCTAACAATACATATGGACATAGTTATGCGCAGTCAGATAAAAGTGAATGGAAGTTGCAGAATATTAGGGAAGTATCTGGTTTCCTGATAAAAGAAATTAACATCATTGATGCTGCCACTCCTATCATCTTATGGCCTTCAACTCCAAAATAAGGCCTAACGAAAGGGTGACCATAAAGCAATCATGAAGGATGGGACAAAAGTCACAGAGACATTGTTGAGCAATTGTGTCCAGACCAGCAAGAGTAGTAAACTTAGAGTTGCCTATGAAAATGGCCATCAAGCTGGGTGTGGTGATGCATGCCTGTAATTCCAGTGACTCAGGAGGCAGAGGCAGGAGAATAGCAAGTTTGAGGCCAGAGGCAGTCTGTGTAACTTAGCGAGACCCTGTTTCAAAAGGAAAAAAAAAAAGGTCTCAGGGGGTGCAAGCCAGTGGTAGTGCACTTGCAAAGAATACGTGAGTCCCTCTGGGAAGGAAGGGAAGTAGGAAAGAAGGAAGGAAGGAAGGAAGGAGGGAAATGGTAATCAAAACCATAAAAGATGATGGCTTAAAAAAAAAAAAGAAAAGACAATAGACATATCAACAGAAATAACTAACCTGCTATGGTCTAAGCCATCAATGATATTATATTTAATGAAAACATACAGAACTATGAAAAAGGGAAATGTTTGCTTAAGAATTAATACGCAACTTCTAGAGACTTTCCCGGGCTGGGATTTAGCTCAGTTGGTAGAGCGCTGCTCTGCAGTCTCTGAGGTCCCGAGTTCGATTCCCAGCACCACAAAATGGGAGAAGGACGTGGCAATCCACTCCCAAGGCAATCTCGAAACAGTCAGCCATTGAAAATCCTATGAGGGTCGCTATGAGTCGGATTTGACTCGACGGCACCTAACAACAACAACAAGAGACTTTCCCAGCCATGTACTTGTGCAATTTTTATCATTCAAAATTAATAAAAACACTTTTCATTAAAAATGTTATATTCTGAACAACTGTAACCGGGTTAATGGCAATAAAAGATTGAGTATAAAACACTTGCAATGTAGTAAAAATAAAAGGATAATCCACACGTAATTTGTATCCAATCTCCCTATTCTCTCCCTGAAGTAAACAAAAGACTGGAATTTCAAAAATTCATAAACTAATCAGAATGCACAGATATTTTAATCCTATTGTTTTGTCCTGAACAGACTTTTCCCAGAGCACAAAATAAAATTCTCATTTTTAAAGTTACTTTTTTCTATCTCTCCATTTAATGGGAGATGTACACTGCAATCAGGGAAAGACAGAAAAAGGAGGTGATATCAAATAAGCAATAGAAAAACATGGGAGAACAGAGAAAGACAAGTGGGAAGATCTAAAGGACAGGCGATCATAAGATGGTAAAAATAAAGGTTTGAATTCTAGGCTCTTCCATTTCTGAAGTTGGAGATACTGATACTTTAGCCCACAAGGATGTTTTCAAGTTTAAATATTGCCAGTAATCTCTTGATTAAAAAGTGGCCATCAACGAGCCAGGCATGGTGTTTCATGCTTATAATCCCAGGACTCAAGAGACTGAGACAGGAGGATCAATGTGAGTTTGAGGTCAGCCTTAGCTATGTAGCGAGTTCCAGGATAGCCTGGGCTACAGACTGTGTAAAAAAAAAAGCCATTAAATACAAAAACAAATAAAAACAAAAGAGCCCACCAGGAAAGCAGTATACAGTAGACTCCCAATAATTTATGAGTTTTCCTTACTCTCTTAAATAAAACTTCCATCATCAAAGAAATGAAATCATGTAGAGTACAGGTTCTCTGACAATAATGTAATCAAACCACAAATCATTAACAGAAAGACAGGAAAAGTGCTCAAATGTGATAATTAAGCAACATGTTTTCAAGTAATCCATAGGTCAAAGAAAAAGTCTCAAAGAGAATGACAAAATAAAACTGGATGGAAGTGAAAATGAAAACATTAAAATATGATACTAATGCAGTACTAAAGGAAAAACTATTTCCACTAGATGCTTAAATAGGAAACAAAGATGGAATCAAATATGTTGTTACCTCCAAGGAATCATAAGAAGAAAAATGACTGAAATAAAACCAGAGACAGCAGAAGGAAGATAATAAAAATAAGAGCAGAAATTAAAACACTGAAAAACAGGAATAGATGAGAGAAAAACCTATGGAATAAATAAAAAATGCCTATTCAAATTTATCAGTAAAATTGATAAAGATCCAGCAAGACTAAAAGAAAAAAGAGAATACATAAATCATCAATAATAAGAAGAAAAGATATAGGGGATATCACTACAAATCTAGTAAATATGGCAATACTATGAACACCTGTATTTAAATAAATTTAGAAACTTAAGAAAAATAAACCAATTCTTCAAAAAACCACAAACTACCAAATTCAGCCAAGATGAAGCAAGTCATCTGAATAGCTAATAACTAATAACTTTTCTTTCCAGAAAAGAGAAGACTTCATAGTGGGTTTTATTGAGCTATTATACCCAGATACTATAGAATGTAAAACTATAAAACCTAGAAAAGTGCACATGAGAAAATCTTCAGGATAGAGGGTTAGGAATACTATTCTTCATATTGCTGTTGTTGTTGTTAGGTGCCGTTGAGTCATGTCAAACTCATAGCGACCCTCATGGAGCTATTAATGGCTGACTGTTTTGGGATTGCCTTGGGAGTGGATTGCCACATCCTTCTCCCATTTTTGCAGTACTGGGAATCAAATTCAGGACCTCAGAGACTGCAGAGTGGCGCTCTGCCAACTGAGCTAAATCCCAGCCCATTCTTCATATTAATACCAAAACAAAAAGAAAGAAAGAAAGAAAAAAAAAAAAAAGAAAGAAAGAAAGAAAGAGAAAGAAAAGAAAAAGAAGAAAAAAACAGCCCATTTAAAAATCTGAATGATTAGCTAGGTGAACTGCTACATACCAAACTCCCAGCACTTGGGATAGTGGAGGTAGGAGGATCAAGAGTTCAAGGCCAGCCTGAGCTACATAGTGAAATCCTTTCTTTAAAACAAAACAAAACAAAATAAAAACCAACCCAAAATCTCATAAACTGGATCTCATCAGACTGAAACTTTTTTGCTCTGCAAACCCATGGCAGGGGAATAAAAAAAGAAAAGCTATAGGCTTGGTAGAAAAAAACTGTAAGCCACTTATCATACAAAAGAACATTATCCATTAATGACTAATATTAATAAAGGAAAACATGATAAATATGTTCTCATTAAAATTAAAAACATTCACTTAGTGTAAGTTCTTATAAAACTAAGTGTGTAATTACAACTCTGGGACATCTAGGCCAGAGAAATGAAAACTTTTTTCAAATAGCATGTTTATAACAGATAAAAACTGCAATTAGTCTAGGTGTCCTTTAAATGGTGAATGTTCCAGCAAACTGTGAGAGGTAAGACTGGTGATAAAAGGGAAACATGAAGGAACTGTTCAATATTTAAGGTGATGCTAGGTACACAAATCTACACATATGATAAAACTGTATAAAACATCTTGATGCCAGGGTCCACACCTGTAATCTCAGCCACTTGGGAGGCTGAAGCAGGAGGATCGCAGGTTCAAGGCCAGTGGCAGCCTGTGAAACTCAGTGACATCCTGTCTCAAAATAAAAAATAAAAATGGGGCTGGGAGTGCAGCTCAGTGATAAGCATTTGCTAAGCATGTGCAAGGCTCTGGGCCCAAGTCAGGGAGGGGAAGCTGTATAAAATAGTTGTGAGGTTGTGTATATTTTTTACACACACACGGTACAACAAAAGTATATCTGTAGTGATTCTCAAAAAATTGTTGGATTCTAACTATATCGATAGCCTGGTTGTACCATACTATAATTTTGCAAAGAGTGACCACTGGCAGAGAAACTGGGTAAAGTGTGCATGGAATAGTTTAGTATTATTTTGTACAAGTGAAAGTGAAACTACAATTATTTCAATTCAGAAACAAAACAACACAACAACAACAAAAACAGCAATGAACAACAACAACAAGAAATAACAGTGAATGCAAAGCCTTGCTACTATAATAGCAAAGAACCACATAGTCCTCCTGGGTCTAGTTCCTGCTGCAGCCTAGCTGATCTTGACTGGAGATGAGGATGACAGGTAACTAGAAATGCCAAATTCTGCAGGGTGAAACATGGCAGGAATAGGGCAGAACATACAAAAGGAATACCCTCCTGTGCCTGTATGTTCACTGGACACGAAGAAGCACCACCTGCTCAAGAGGGAGAAAACTGGTGCCAACACTAGGCAGTGGGGGGCAATCATAGATCTAAGGGAAAAGTGAGTAATAAGTACAAAATTTCTAGCTGTCCCCAACATATTCACAAATGTGCATCCAATGACAACAAGATAGGGGATAATGTTACTGCATCGCAGTAGTCATCAGAACAGTGAATGCATTATTCCATGTTTTCACAGGGGGAATATGTGCTGGAATGTGGTGTAGAAGGATGGGACCATTTATTCCAATTCAGTGAACTATCACTGTGGGTTATATTGATAATACATAACAGTATTAAGGGCTTACATGATTGTACTTGAATTGTAACACTTATAAATGTCAGAGTACCTCAGCCATGTATACTGAGGTGATAGTGGGTGAAGTTCACAATGGAACACCTATCAGGCTCCTCGTCTCTTCTCATGTACCAGAAGCAACACAGAATACCAGGAAGAAAATGTTTAGGTACAGAATCAATGGCTGCCGAAGGACTCAGAGGTGTTAGCCCAGTACAATATCGCCACCTGCCTGATGCAGCCCCCAAGTACACTTCCTTTTTTAGAAGACAGCTCTTAACCTGCTACTATGGTCTAATCATGGGCTGGGGTTTTCCTGTGAATAGCAAAGCACTGACATAATGCCAGGCATGGCACAGTGTTGGGGAGTGTTTCGCTCTGCTGTACATAGGGTCGCTATGAGTAGAATCCAACTCGACAGCACCTAAGTAGAACACGTTCTAATCATAAGTGAACAACTCTCACATAGAGGCCTCTGAAGTCCTAGATCTACTTGAGAGCGTATCAACTTAAGGATGAATGAGGTGGGAGGGGTCCAATGGGAACTGTGATTCAAATGGAAATAGGGTATCCAAAAGAATACTCAGCCTGGTATATTGGGTTTTATAACTACATTAGGACCTACTCCACTACCTGAAGCAATGCCACTGGCTCAACAGGCCCTTGATTCACAGAGCTCCTTTTCAATATCTAGGCCTGATTCATTAAGGCTCAACTAAGATAAATCATGATTGTGTCCACTGGGCCACAAGTGCTCTAGAACCTCAACAACTCTGGAAGGCTGACTGAAGGAAAGTGCAATCGGCAGGGGAGAATAATGGAAAGCCACCATCCCCACAATGACGCAGGATTAGGCAAAACTGTGACAGGGGGCAGAGGATGCCCATTCATTTACATATTATTTACCGGTGTTTTTGTTCAATAAAATGGATGAATGAGTCCAAGGGCAGATACATTGGCCTAAAGGCCCAAAACATGTACATAAAGCAGGGGTGGGCAGAGACACAGGCTGAGACAATGGAACTGTGGTCCAGGAGGGTAGAGTCTCAAGCCACAAAGGAAATTCAACCCTTAAAAACTTAACTGCGCACGCCTGTAATCCCATCGACTTGGGAGGCAGAGGCAGGAGGACTGCAAATTTGAAATCAGAGGCAGTCTGCGTGATTTAGCGGGACCCTGTCTCCAAAAGGAAAAAAATGGCCTGGGTTGCAGCTCAGTGGCAAAGCACTTTGCAAAGCGTGCAAGCGCGAGGCCCTGGGTTCAACCCTCCAGTAAAAAAAAAAAAACCTAATTGCATTTTCCTTGGTGGATTTTAAACTTGTTTGGGACCTGTGACTCCTTTCTTCTTTCCCACTTTTCCTTTTGGAATGTTTACCATATGAATCCCTACTATTATTGTATTTTAGTAGCAGAAAATTTTATTTTAGTATCACAGGGCCATAAATTAAAAAAAAAAAAATGTATTCACTGGCTTGGTTCAACCATACCTGGCTTGGATGTTTTTAATGATGAGACTGGAATTTTTGAAGTGAAGCTATTTTTAAGAAATTTCGGAGTTGATTCTCTGATGGGTTGAGAGCTTAGGGGATGTTGCTACGGGGTAACGATATTTTACACATGGCATGCACATGAGTTGTAGGGAGAAGTGAATGAAGAGACAGGATTGGTAGCTCCCCTAAAACACATGTCCACATCTTTACAGGCCTGACTCTCGTAAAATATGTGATTAATGTATACACCATGAGAAAAGGAGCTCATCCTAGAAGCTCCATGTTGGTATTTAAAGCAATGACATGTATCCTCATAAAAAATACAGACAAGGAGTAGACACAGATAGGGAGGATCCAAAGTGATCACAGAGACAAAGATTGATCAATGCACCTATAAGTCAAGGAATGCTGAAAGTCAGCAGCAGCAGAAAAAGCAGAGAGCAAGCTCTTCCTTTCAAGCACCAAATGGGTTGCCACATTGATTACATTTTGATTTTGGACATCAGTGAGAGTAAACTGTTAATGTTTTAAGCACCAAAGTTGGGGGTGTTTTGTTATGACAACCACAGGAAAGAAATATTAAGCAATTTTGAATATCATCCCGAATAATGTGAATTTTATGTTGTATACAATCTACTCAGGACTAAGGCTGCTTGGTGTTATGGTAAGTGCATATTACGACTTGAAGAAAATGCCAAACTAGTTTCCAGAGTGGCTATACCACTATACATTCCCAGGAGAAATGTGGAATATACAAGAAATCCAGTTCCTCCACTCACTGACTTTAAGAATTCTTAAAACAAATTATTCATATAAGACAACTTATCTTTTGTTTCACTTAATTTTTTCCCAAAGAGCAGATGTGTTTTATTTTGATGAGCTATAATTTATAAATTATATGCTTTAATGGATTTTGTTATTAGTGTCTCATTTTTTAAAAATCTGTGCCTAACCCAAGGGACACAAGTTTTGTTAGGCTCCCATGTAAATGCTTTATAGTTATTGGTTTTACAACTAACCCTCTATCCAATTTGAGTTAATACATTGAAAAGTCTAACCATTCTTGTATCTACTCACTTTTGTTAAGTCAATTGTCTATATGTATGTCAAAGTTCTAGAATTCCCTACTAATGGAGATTTAATGTCTTACAATCTAGATAGATAGATCCTTTCAACTTTGTTCCTATTTTTCAAGTGATTTTGCCCAATAAGTCCCATATATTTTCAAATGAATTTTAGAATTGGCTTCCTAATTTCTATGGAAAAAAATCGTCTTTAGATTCAGATTGGGATTACAATGAATCTACAGAAAAACTGAGAAAGAACTGATGTCATAATGACAGTATGCATTCCAGCACAACAAAACAATTCAACTCTCCATGTTTTGGGGCCTTTATTTACTCTCAGCAATGTTTTATAGTTTCCAGAGTATGGGTCTTGTTAGTATGTGGAAGTCCAATTGATTTCTGTATATTGATCTACATCCTGTAACAATGTTAAAATAATTTATTAACTGTTTTTTTTTTTTTTTTTGTAGAACCACTTAGATTTTCTACATATAGCCATATTATCTTTTAATAAAGATGGTCTTACTTTTTCCTTTCTTGCCTGATGATGGTTCTTTCCATGTTCTCGGATGTCCTCTGGAGATGTCCAGGATTCTCTCTCCTTGCAGCTGTGCGTCCAGTGCTCAGTCCTCAGCATCTATGACCTTAATCTCCCTGGACTCTTGACAGTATCTCATTAACTCAGGAAGACTACCAGGCCCACCTTTCCACCTTCCTGTACTGTGGACTAGAAATTCAAGGCAGTAAGCCAGGCTAATCACAGGCTTCTTCTCATTATTTCCTACCTCCCAGGAATCATCATCTTTGAAAGCTTAATATACAGTCTCTAGGAAAACTACTATTTAATGTTTAGTTGTTTATAAGGAGGGTAAATCCAGTCCCTCATACTCCACATAGGACAAAAGTGGGTAGAGATCCTAATATTTACTCTTTTTTTTGGATTCACTGTGGCAGGTGCTCAGCTAAGCATTTTAAATATAGTATTTTTGATATGTCCTCAATAAACCCTATGAAATAAGTATAAACCACATTTACAGATGAATAGCTACAATCAACACCCACAGAAGCAGTAGTCAAGAAATCAAAAGACACATTGCACTGGGAAAAGCTATTGCAAAAGACCTCCTCAAAGCGTTGAAAAGTAAATATGTCACCTTAAAGACAAAGGGTTGCCTGCCTGGCTCATGCCATGGTATTTTCAGTCTCATCATATGGTTGTGAAAGCTGGACACTGAATAAGAGAAACAGAAGAAGAATTGATGCTTTTGAATTATGGTGCTGCAGACAAATATTGAATGGACTGTCAAAAGAACCAACAGATCCATCCTAGAAGAAGTGCAATCACAGTGCTCCTTGGAAGCAAAGATGGCTAAACTGTGTCTTACATACTTTGGCCATGTAGTCAAAAGGGACAAATCCCTGGAGAAGGACATCATGTTTGGGAGAGTGGCAGGTCAACGAAAAAAATGAAGACACTCAACTAGATGTACTGACACAGTGTCTAGATTGATTGACTGACACATCAAAATAATCATATCCCCGGCATGTCGGGGAGTGTTTCGTTCTGTTGTACATAGGGTCCCTATGAGTCAAACCTGACTCAGTGGCACCAAACAACAACAACAACAACTTGAAGTTTAGAGAAAGTAGTTCATTTGTCCGTAGTTATATAATTATTAATCAGTATCCAAGCACACAGGCAAGCTTGGGAAACAGGAATGAGGACTAATTCCTAATGGGTGAGGTGTTTATTTTAAAAGGTTATGAAAATATTCTGAAATTAGACACTAGTGATGGTTTCATCACTGAAATCACACTAAAAACCTATGAAATATATATTTAAAATGAATTTTACAGTATGTGAATTATATGCCAATAAATAAAACTGATGGGGTTATTTCTGGAGGGAGAAAGCGACTGAAGAAAACGATACAACCAAAGAGATATGTCCAGGGTTGCCAGGTTTTCCAAATGAAAATATAGGAAGTAAGGATTTGAACCTGATCCAGAAACCAAATGCTGAAGCCACTGCAGTCCTAGCATTCTTGGTGGTGTAAACATATAATATTTGTGCATAGGTTTAAATCCTACGTATAGATAGCCGGGCTTCAAAACAAACCTGAACCTGAACCCTGGACCTGCTCAGATTCAAGCATTTTCAGTAATTTTTTTGAACCTGAACCTGGTTGGGCTGAGCTTTTAATTTTTGTTGTGTGTTTTCTGTATCACTAGCTATTTAAAAATTGAAATAAACTACTGAAAAAACTACTCATCTACATGTAGGATTAAAATTTTGAACCCAAAATGAACCCTAACCCTCTAAATTTTAACATATTTCATCTCCACACCTGTACCTAGTTTTTCATGGATTTGAAACTCTTGATAGAAAAAACAATTCAGCCAGGCCCAGTGCTACATGCTCCCAGCAACATGGGAGGTGGAGGTAGGGGATCCTAAGTTTGTGGCCAGAGGCAGCCTGTGTGACACAGTGAGATCAGTCTCAAGATAAACTATTTTAAAAAGAGGGGTTGGGGTGCAGCTCGGTGGCAGAGTACTGGCAAAGTACACTCAAGGTCCTAGCTTCAATTCTCCACAACAGAAAAAATGCTTCAATTTAAGTATCAGTGTGCGCACAGGTAGGCAATATTTGAGACAGGTTCACACACCAAAAAATTGTTTTTATCTCAAATAACCATCAAATAGTATCAACTAACAATATTAAATAATTAGATTCATTTCTCTTTGACAAAGATACTAATCATACTACTTTGCAAACCTCTTTTAATATGGTAGAATTAACAATTGATATACACGTTTCAAAAGTAAATTTGCTATTTATCAAAATTAGCATGGTAAGTATAAAAACAAGTTGAGTCAGCCTGAGTATTTTATGGAAGTATATTAACAAAATATCTGTAAGGTTTACTCTTATTGCAGAAACAAGGACTATTTTTCTTACTGCATATGTGCATTATGAGGAAAATTACTGTCAGATGCAGAGGAGAGTCCAAGTCAAAGACCACAAAACAACTTATTCAACATAATTAAATCCGTATACTTTTTTTTTCCTTGACTGATTAAAGTACCCTCAGAGTTCTTGGAAGAATTCATTCAGAATAATATGATTCTGAAGTATTCCAAGATGACTAGATAATTCAAGCACCACAGTAATTTCATGATTGGTATAAAATTTTATCAGTTTAAAATAATTTTCAGAACCTATCATGAAGATTAACTTTATAGTGACCAACTAAGGTCCCCAGATTTTGATGTCTGCTGTTTAGGAATTCTAAATTACAAGATGTAATCTATAGCAAAACCATTTTAATAAATTCTACTTGGTTTACCTACCTGTTTTATAGGAATACCACTGGCAGTACAAAACATTTACAGCAAGAATTTCCAAGCACTATTCTAAGATTCAAAGACATCAAGAACCTTAAATAAGATTTCTATTTACAGACTGGATTGCTAGATAAATTAAATAGTAAATAATACCAACAGAAACAAGGTATCAAAAGTAGGTTTTAAGTGCTTAAAATATTCAAATCCTAAAAGGTTATAAATGAGGGAGAGAGCAGTGATAGAAGAAAGGGGTAGGGTTTTTAAATGAGTAAAAAATGTACTGTGCCCAGCAGTATATTGAAATATGGTATTTTTATCTAAAATACTCATCTAATTTTAAACATCCATACAAAACAACAAAAAAGACAGGTAAACAATAAGCAATTCAGTGGTGCATTAAAGTAAGGAATGTGGCAAGAATGACAAATGTATGTCAAAAGACACAGATGTCAAGTGCATGGGCTCCTAGTGGACAGATCTGAGGCATTTTGAACACTATCATAAATAACTTAGGAGAAGAGCCCGGCAATCCACTCCCAAAAATCAGTCTGCCATTGAAAACCCTATGAACAGCTAAGAAGCACTGACAATAGTGTTTCGCCTGTTGTACCTAGGGTCGCCATGAGTTGGATACCTACTGACAGCACCTAACAACAACAAGAAGAAACTACTGAATAAATATAACCCTTCGAATAAAATAAGAATCTAAAATACCAAAACAAAAAAATGATATACTGACCAAATGGTCAGTGAAGTTACAAATTAAAATCATGTGCCACCTTAAGGATGAGACGAAATGCAACACCTCTGTGACATTCTTGCCAGAGATTAGTAACTTAAATTTAATCATGAGGAAAACTCACACCAAAAAATTGAGGCATCTTCTACACAATACATAGGCTATAATGTTTAAAGGGGCTAAAATCATAAATGGCAAAGAAATAATGAATTGTTCCAGAATGAAGGAGACTAAGGAATGAGACAATTAAATTTCCTGATCTAGTTCCATTTGCCAGCTATTATGAAAAGTTATTGTTGTTGTTAGGCACCATCAAGTCAGATCCGACTCATAGCAACCCTCATAGAGTTTTCAATAGCTGATTGTTTTGGGATTGCTTCAGGAGTAGATTGCCACATCCTTTCCGAGTGTTTTGCGGTGCTTAGGGTCAAACCTGGGTCCTCAGAGAGTACAGAGCAGTGCTCTACCATCTGAGCTAAAACTAGTGACACCAAAATTTGACAGTAAGATGGTAGAAATTTATTGACTGACATTTTTTTTCTTTTTTTTTTTTTCCGGTGTTGAACCCAGGGCCTTGAGCTTGCATTCTCTGCAAGTGTTGGACCACTGAGCTGTACTGCCAGCCCATTTTTTACTTTTTTGAGGCAGGGTTTCGCTAAATTATGCAGACTGCCCTCTGGTCTCTAACTTTCGATCCTCCTGCCTCTGCCTCCCCAGCCACTGGGATTACAGGCATGTGCCACTGTGCCCGGCCTTGACTAACATTTCAATGACTATTGTATGCCTATGTAGAAAGATGTTCTCATATGTAATAAATCCATGTTCTAGCATGAAAGTAAACAGGGCATCATGCTGACAATCTAATTTTTTTCAAGTAAAAACTGTGCCTATCTCTGTAAAAGACCCCAATCATACATGAATCAACAAGGTGTATAAAAGAAACCCCACTATTAAGATAAGACTGACAGAGCTGGGCATTGTGGCTCACGCCCATAGTCCCAGCGACTTGGGAGGCAGAGGCAGGAGGATCACATGTTTGAGGCCAGAGGTAGCCTATCTAACTTAGGGAGAGCCTATCTCAAGATAAAATATAAAAATGGGGTAGGGTGCAACCCAGTGATAGAGTACTTGCAAACTATGTTGCAAGGTCCTGGGTTCAATCCCAAAGTACCACAAAAAACACGCGACAAGACTGACAAATGGACAACTGTTCAAAATATAAAACAACAAGAACTACAATGAAACAAATACAAGTGGTGTGAGAACAAAGGGGATTAATTCTACGTAGATAAGAAGGAAAGGAAATAATGAAATTCTTAAAGTGAGAATTGGATATACAACAAATTTCAGCTATGGCCCAACTAATACACTTGTAACCTGATTTTCTTTTCCCCCTTGAGACAGGGTCTAGCTTTAACAGCCCAGGCTGACCATCAACTTGTGATCCTCCTGCCTACACCTCCATACTGCTGGGACTACAAGCATATAGCAATATACCCAGTTGAAATCTTAATAGAAGAATACAATTCATTAAACATGTTGTTGTTAGGTGCCATTAAGTTGGGTCCAACTCACAGAGACACTCATAGGGTCTTCAAAAGTTGATGGTTTTGAGATTGTTTCAGGAGTGGATTGCCACATCCTTCTCTCATTTTTGTGGCACTGGAGATCAAACCCAGGTCCTCAGAAAGTGAGGAACAGCACTCTATCAACTGAGCTAAATCTCAATCCTTTCATTAAACGTAGAGTTTAAAAAGGACGTATTACAGGTATTTCGAGAAAGCCTCAGGCTTCCAGATAGCCAAGTTTACAGGCATGTGCCACCATGCCCCGCTCCTATTTTGGTGAAAAATTAAGAGGAACACCACTTTAGACTGTTGAGATAAGTGAGACTGTTCAATAAATAGTATAGAGTCACTAGGCTACTTCCCAGAATTACAGATACAAGGTAGTGTACTTGGATAAACCCCAACTCTGTGAAACAAAAGGCTATTTGGGATTTTAGGCTTCTGTAATAATACCCTATATATACCATATGATATTGGGCTGGGATTTAGCTCAGTTGGTAGAGCGTCGCTCTACAGTCTCTGAGGTCCTGAGTTCTATTCCCAGCACCACAAAAATGGGAGAAGGACGTGGCAATCAACTCCTGAGGCAATCTCAAAAGAATCAGCCATTGAAAACCCTGTAAGAGTCGCCATGAGTAGGACATGACTCGATGGCACCTAACAACAACAATATGATATTAACAATATTAAATATATATATATAGTACCTGGCATGCTCCCTAATATTCAGCAAACTATATACATGAATGTATGTGTTTGACTATGCAAGTTTTCATGGTTGTATGTATAAATATTTAAAAACTGGCTTTCTGAGGAAAACATATAGACAGCTGTGTTTATAGTGTTTGCCAATTTTCATGATCAAGCACACCCACTAATATGATATCACTAAATGCAAAGGCAAGCTGGGGTTTAGCTCAGTTGGTAGAGTGCCACTCTGCATTCTGACACTCTGGGTCAATCTCCAGCACCTCAAAAATGGGAGAAGGACCTGGGAGCCCACTTGAGAAACAATCCTGAAACAACCAGTCACTGAAAACCCTATGAGTAGCAGATAAGCGTGGACACAGTGCCGGGCATGGTGCAGTATTGGGGAGTGTTTCATTCTGTTGTATATATGGTCACTATGAGTTGGACCCAACTTGACAGCACCTAATAACAACATCACAGAGAACACTATTTTTCTACAAACATTAAGCTCCAATTTGATATAGATGACTGACTTTATTACATGTCATATCATACAAAGAAATCACTTTGTGAAAACATATAGAACTTACTTTGGCTTCAGTTTCTCCCCTGTGAAGAGTGTATAGATGATGGACAGCACTTTGTGAAGAGGACCAAGGATGAGTCAGAATTTGGAACACATGAAAGTCATGGCCAAGGGTATCTGTTGTGACTAAAAGCATACCTGGAAAATAAAAAATAGGTCAAAATTAAAAATTATTATGTATGAGGATAAAATATTTTTCAAAAGCTACTCATAATAGTTAAAAATATTACTAAAGGAAAAAATAGCACAGACATTAAAATATTTTCAAAATTAAACAATTAAAACAAAATTTCTCCATCTTATGACTACCAATGGATTAACATCATGACTTCAACAAAGAGCTTAAGCATAAAAAAGATCGTGTGCATGGCACAGTCTCAAGAAATGTTTCATTCTTTTGTACATAGGATCACTATGAGTTGGACCCCAGTCCATAGCACTTAACAGCAACATGTATACCAAACTTAATGCCACTACACTATCCCAGCAGAGTGCAACTACTAGATGTACAGGTTTTGTAATGTTCCCAGATGACTAGCAGACAGAAATTTTATATACCTGAAATTATACAGAATTTGCAATCATTTTCAAAATAAGGAAAATGAAAATGATGTCCCATCGGGGAATTAAAACCCATTCCCCCTCTTTTTATATTTCTCTAAGCTTAAATTATAAGCTCCAATTTACTCACTGATCAAGGTACTCTTTCCCCAACTTAATTCAATTAATTAAAATTTATTTCTACCAAACTGGATGTGGTATCATGGTATCATATGTATATAGTCTCAGCTACTTAGAAGGCTAAAAGGAGAAGGATCACTTGAGCCCAGAAGTTCGAAAAAGAGTAGGCACCATACCAAGACCCTACCACAATAAAACAAAAATAAAATAAAAATTCTCTCTATTCTGGCAAGATATTTATTGAAACTGCAAATAAGGACTTCCACAAAGTAGGTTCTTCATTCTGTTTTTTGTTTTGTTTTGTTTTTGCAGTACTGGGGCATTGAACCCAGGGCTTTGTGCTTGCATGCTTTGCAAGCACTATACCTCAGTCCATTTTTTTACTTTTTATTTTGAGACAAGGTCCTGCTAAATTACACTGGCTTCCTCTGGCCTGGAACTTGCGTGAGCCACCACGCCTGGCTTTGGTTCTTCATTTTGTTAAGATGTGAAGAACTCTTTAACCAACAAAAGGTCACAAAGACTTGTTTTTCTTTTAAAAGCTCCACAGTTTTATGATTTTTATTTTTTTATTTTTTGGCCTGTTTGCTTTTGTTTTCAAATCATGGTTTTAAAAATGACCCAAGAAACAATACATTTATCAAATTTTCGCATCCAAAGGAAGGTAAATTACAAAGGGGCATTTTTCGTGGTTGGGATTTCTTTGGTGACTATGTTTGGATATTTAAAACAGCATCTATAGTGCATGCTTAGCACGCACAAGGCCCTGGGTTAAATCTTTAAAGGTAAACAAATAAAGTTATATCTTTTTTCACCCATACATTAAAGTCTTTATAATACTAAACTTAAGTGACAGAGAAAAACACAAAAATTGTATATAAAAATGACAGGAAAACCTAAATTCTTTGTTTTTGTTTTTGTTTGTTTCCAGACAGGGTCTGAGCTGGAACTCAGAGATGATCCTGTCTCTCAATTATCATTTTTATGGTAAAAACTTTAAAATCAGCTGGGCGTGGTGGCACACGCCTGTAATCCCAGTGGCTGAGGAGGTGGAGGCAGGAGGATCACAAGTTCGAGACCAGAGGAAGTCGGTGTAATTTAGTGAGACCCTACCTCAAAAAACTGAGAAAATGGGCTAGGCCTGCAGCTCAGTGGTCCAGCACTTGCAAAGCATGCAAGCGTGAGGCCCTGGGATCAACCCTCAGTACCACAAAAAAAAAAAAAAAAAAAGTTCAAAATCCTTTCTTCTAGCTTTCTGAAATGTACAATACCTGACTGTCATCTACAGTCACCCTACTCTTCAGTAGCACACCCACAGAACTTCTTGCTCCTCACTGACTAACCTTTGCCCATCCCTCCCTCCTAGCTACCTTCCCCAGGCTGAAGTAATCAGTATTCTCAGCTTGGACAGGAGCAACATATTTAGATTCTACAAGAAAGTTGAGGCTGGGCTTTAGCTCAATTGGTAGAGTGCTTGTTCTGTGCACTCTGGAGCCCTGGGTCCCACCCCAGCACCACAAAAAACGAAAGAAGAGCCTGGCAGCCCACTCTCCAGCCATTGAAAACCATATGAATAGCAGAAAATCACTGACATAGTGCTGGCCATGGCATAGTGTAAGGGAATGTTTCATTTGTTAAACTTAAGGATGCTGTGAGTCAGATCTGACTTACCAGCACCTAATAACATTAGTAATAGAAGATTTAAGCCTACTGCTTTACTATTTTATATTTGTCTGCTTACTTCCTTGCTCTTGTTTTGTGCTTATTCTCATCATACCTTTTCTTGCCATTTTGGATTGCTTATTTTAATAATTTTTTACTTACCTATTTATTTTGGGGGATGTATCTCTTTACATTATAAACTGGTTGCCCCGGATAATCGTCATACCTGATTTCATTTGTCTGTTCTCTTGTATTTTGTGCAGATTTTATAAATGTTTTCTACAAGAAGAATATTTTGTTAGCTTACTCTACTTTTCCAGATGTGGAATCACACTAGTTAACTTTTAAAACTTTTCCTTGTTGGGCATGGAAGAATATTAAGCATCTTTGGGGAGATAATATAGTAATTATGAAGTATATCTGGGTTTGCTATTTTCTTGGGTATAGCTATAGTTAACTACAATAAAGTATCAGAGATGCCACAGTCCCGTGTTCTTTCAAAGAGAAGAATTTTAGATGATGAAAAGTGCCACTTATTGCCAATAATATAATAATATAATGGAATTTAATATGTATTACTTTGCCTCCCACTATGTACCTAATTAATGGTCATGAGGTCACTGACACACTATACATTCTTTCCTTATTGTTATTTATTGTTATTTAACAATAAATCTGAAGGTTAGTGACAAATACTTTTTTAGATTTGTGGAAAGTGTTTTGCCCACTGCTCTTACTTTTTTGCTGAGTTACAGTAAGTGTGAGTTATCACCACTCCACTAGTATCTCCTGATTACACCTCCTCACAAGAATGTGATATTTTGCCCTTGACAAACACTCCAAAGAAAGACCATATAGGCAGGAAATAAGATGAATTTGTACTTACAATATATATTCCAGACAAACTACAGATAAACTATATTTCTGTGTTTTACTATACTTCTTTTAAAATCACTTCAACACTGTATTCAGAATGAGCATTCAAATATAAGATTTGCCAAATCAGGACTACTGTTTTATATGTGAATGATAATCCAGAGGAACACTTCTCAATATGTTCATAACTTTTCATAATTTCTGTGTAGTTCTTATGTAAAATCAATTCTAATTTTTAAAAGGAATCCATTGAAAATTTGTACCTATTACCATGTGCACTTTATCTCTCTCCATTCCTCCATGCACATGTGGCTTTCACAGTTCACTAACGAGTCTACTTTTTTGACAAAACTTTTGATATAATGTGAAAAAAAGGAAGAAATGGCTAGTTAAGACTACGTAACTATGTGCTGTCTTTTAATTTACAATTTCTTCTTTTGCACACATTTTGTTGAGGAAATAGCGAGCTTTTTTTTTCTAGAAAATAAGTTAAAAAGCAAATATACATAAAAGGAAAAACTCATACAGAGTAGACTGTGGCTTGAGAACTATTTATGCAGCATCAAGAGACTAAACCAGAGTCTGGCCTGGCCATAAACTAAACCCACGCCCCAAATGAGGTGCCAAGCCACAAAAAGCATTTGCGTCATCTGGGAATACAAGGAAAAGAAGGACTTCTAATTATAGGGCCTGGAAGCGGAAGCCTAGAGTGATTAGCTGTGTAGGCACTGCTGTATGTTTATCTGGAAGCTTCCTCTCCCTCATTCTCAGCCTCAAGGTTGATGGATGAGCAGCAGTGTTAGAGGGTGGGGACTGAAGCTGCTGATGGTACACAGAGTTCTCCAAAATCTGAAGTCGCTGGAGAATGAGCACTAAGGCTTTTGTGGCCTCATAAGAACATAAGTCTTTTCAACTGGGCGTCAGCTGGTTAGACCAAAAAGCAAAATTAAAGACTAGCAGAGCTGCATTGGGCATATACTATGAAATCTTGGAAACATGAGGAGGTTTGTCTTTTTTCCCATATCCTATTTATAACACCTATCTAATTGTGTGGTTCTTTATCATGTGCACACATGTGAATTGGAAGATAAATTACCAGTAATTCACACTCTCTTCAAAAAAAGAGGAATAAGCACTGATATGGCTGGGTCAAACAGAAGTCCTTACAGGAATGTAGATTGTGTCACTCATAAAAGAACTTTACATTTTAGCATTAATTTTTGGAATGTAAAATATTCTAATCAATACTTGTACAGATGCAAACTTACATATTATTTATAAGGGTATACAGCCAAATTTGTAAACATAAAAGCAAAGATACAGAATATCAATACTGACAGAAATCTTTAAGCTACTCAGTTTCCATAAAACCTTAATAATATAATAGCCTATTAAAGTCTGTTTAATAACTTTCTGACTGAATATAGGTATTTAAGAATAATAGTTTCAGAGTCTCCACATGTGAAGCAACAATTTCTTAAGCAGATTACAACACATTTCTTGAGCTGCTTAAAGATGCTCATAATCAAACTCATCCATGCATTCTACTCCGGGAGCCAAGAATGTAGTAAATCTTTATCAAACATTCTACATAACATCCTGTCAAAGACAATGAAGTAAACACTATTTAATAAAACAAAGAGGATGATTTATTTGGCTCTTTTCTAAAGTTGTATATATCCAGAAACAATATAAATTAAAACGAAATAGGTAACATTGCTCTCATATATTCCATGTGGAAAGGTCTAACCTTAAGAATTCTTTTCTTGCTTAGGTATTTTATTTTATTTTTTAAATTTATATACATCTTCCTGGATTTTCAGCAATCAGAAGCGTCTTTGGGTTGTGGAGGTAGATCAGTAATAAAGTACTTGTTCAGCACTTGCTAGGCCCTAGGGTGAATCTCTAGCACCACTCTCTCTCCAAAGTTAAGTGCCTTAATGCTTTTATTTAATTAATTTGTTATTTCACTTTGAATGATGAAATTTTTAGTCTTAGAAAGACATCTTTGGTCATATTTTCCTGCCTCAAGATCCCAAGTGCTGGGATTATATGCGTGTACCATGACATTCAACCTTCCAATACAATGGGTTTTAATATTGTATATGGCAATATAAATTATTTTAAATAGATTTATGTAATATATATGAAGAAAGTGGTACCTGTCCGAATGTCTTTATGTTTCCAAGTGCTTGAGTGTACTTTTTATGTCAGAGTTTTTTGTAAATTTCTAAACATTTACTAACGTACAATTTATATACAATAAAAGCATTCATTTTAAGTGTTCATTCTGACAAGTCTAACAAGTAGATATACCTAGATAGCTACTGCCATAATCAAGATAAAGAACATTTTTTCAAAAGTTCCCATGCATCCATTTGCAATCCACTCCCTTCCCATTCACCTGCCTCCACTGACTGATCAGCTGTCATAATGAATTACCCTCCATTCTCCAATCTAACCAACATCCTTTCAAAAGTTTTAGAGGGCTCCAAAATCCAACAGGATTAGAATTGCATGCAGCCTGGATTCATACGAGGTACTCTCTCAACCGCAAATCCAAACCACAGAGAATAGATGGTAATATTGCCTACTTGAGAATTTAATGTAGGGCTGGGGATGTAACTCAGTGGGAGAGCATTTGCCTACCATGGACAAAGCCTTTGGTTCAATCCCTAGCACCACAAACACATAAACAACAACAACAAAAAGGGATTTTAATGGAAATGCAATCATACAGGATCTTCTGAGCCTATTTATTTGAAGTACCAGTAACTCATTCACTCATTTATATTAATGAATATGGCATACAGCAATTTCTGTATGCATTCATCAGTTTTCTTCTATTTTTAAAAATATTTTGACACAAACTGCGATGAAACTAGTATTCAAGTACTAGTTTCTATATGGATATATTTTTTTATTTATCGTGGTGATTATTTAGAAGTGATATTACTTGTCATACATTAAATGTTTATAAGAAATTGTGCCGGGCATGGTGGCGCACGCCTGTAATCCCAGTGGCTCGGGAGGCAGAGGCGGGAGGATCACAAGTTCAAGACCAGAGGCAGTCCGCAGTCTGCGTAACTTAGTGAGACCCTGTCAAAAAAAAAGGGGGGGGGCCCGGGGGTGCAGCTCAGTGGTCCAGCACTTGCAGAGCATGCAAGCGTGAGGCCCTGGGTTCAACCCCCAGTACTGGGGGGAAAAAAAAAAAACAAAGAAAGAAAGAAAAGAAAAAAGAAATTGTCAAACAGTTTTCCAAAGTGACTGTTATCATCCGACATTCCCACAAGTTTCAAAACCTCACCAAAATTTGGTATTGTGCATCTTTTTAAATTTTAATAATTTCAGTGGCTTTGTGACTTAATGTGGTTTGAATTTACCACATTTGCTGGGGATCAGTGATGCTGATCAGTTTTACATGTGCTTACTGGCTACTTGAATAACATCTTCTGTAAAACTTACTCACTTTTGAAAAGATTGACCTAATTTTAACTCCTTTAAAATTCCATATAAATTTACAATCAGGTTGAGACAATTACATTTGGTTTGAACATAAACTCTGGGTAAATTTAACCATATGCTGAGGCTAGCCTGATTTTCATAGTGAGTTCTAGGCCAGCCTAAGCTACACAGAGAGAGATTCTGTCTCCGAAAACAAAACAAAGAAAAAAGAAACAAACAACAAAGAAACACTTGAATAGCCACCACACCCTAATGGGAGGAAAACAGAATAACAACTCAAAATGCAGTCAAAGAGAGATGTATAAATAATACACATATAGGTGAGTGGTCAAGAAAAAAAAGAGAGTCAACAAGTCTTAGATGTGCAGCCTGGCCAACTATGTGGTCAAAGCACCAGGAATCATGTGTTCTACAGTGTATGCATGAAACATAACAGTCCTAAATCAGAGTTCCTGGACAGGCATTCTGAAACTATGTAACTGATAATGGATACATGAAAGATAATGTTTCAAAAATACTTATCAAGTACTCTAGTCCAACCTATACATGAGTTAAAACTTACATTTTGGGTATATGAGCAAATACAGCAAATATTAGCAAATTACCATGTATCTAGAAATGAGGCTTGATTACCATAATGAATAGTATCAATGCATGACTCTGTGAGTACGTTTCAGGAAAAGCACACATGAAGGCATAAGAACAGTATCTGATATACACAAAAGATCACTGAGTAGGCAGGTATTCTGTGTTCAACCAAATTATATATTTATTACTAATCGTTTCTTAGAAACAAAGCAACAATAGGGGAAAACACAATCAGTTCACTTTAAGTTATTATTTCTGTAGTTATTATACTGGTCATACGTCTACAACATTAAAATTATACTTATTAGCCAGGCATGATGGTGCATGCCTATTATCCCAGTGTCTCAGGAGGAAGAGGCAGGAGGATCACAAGTTCGAGACCAGAGGCAGTCTGCATAATTTTGCGAGACCCTGTCTAAAAAGAAAAAAAAGAAGCAAAAACAATGGGCTGGGGGGTCCAGCTTAGTGGTCCAGGACTTGCAAAACATGCAAGCACGAGGCCCTGTCAAACCCCAGTACTGCCCCCCCAAAAAAATAATTATACTTACTAGTTCTGAATACTAATTAATACATATGAATCTCATTTTCTTAGCATTCTAGAAAACATTCTTTTTGGACTTCTAATATAGGAAAAAATCATACTTATCATTTCATCTACATTAAGGAGTACATACAAGACCTTCTCTCACTGTTTTTATATTTTCCCCCTGATCATCCATTCCTGTGCCCACTTCCTATCCCCCACTGGTTCCCACCTAACTACCCACCCTACTGTACATAATAAATTTCTTTTGAAACATATGTATCTTTGAGAAACATTTGAAATGTTTTCAGAGAAGTGTTCAAACTATTTAATATGTGGCAAGAAAATACATCTACATGAATGAGAATAGTGAAATAAGTCCTATGCTAGGGGCAGGGCCAGGCATTAGTACAAGCAAGGCAAAGGAACAAGAATTCAAGGTCCTCAGAGTTGTAGCAGCCACTAAGGTTGCACTGATAAATAACAGCTCAAACCAATCTTAGGGTTTTTTGTGTGTAGGTACTTGGATATATATATATCTTTCTTCACCTGTTTCAATATTCAATATATTTATATTAGATATTTTTATTCTATCTGTGTAGAAAGCTATATAAGTATATAGAAGCATAGACATTTACTTCACATTTCTATGTAGTATTTCACTGAATGGATTTATATCTTTCATTAACTTATGCAGTATTAATTGAGCACATCTGCTCAATCACATGTAAGTGATACTGCGGCAGGAGGGGGTGGGGGGAGTAAGAGGCAAAGTTCCTCACTTACTGGTGGAAACCTAGGACCAAGAGTTGCACTAGGACTTGCAAGGGACCTACATGCTTTTGTCCTTTTGGATCTCTCTCCCTTGAAAAATTATTTAGAACTCTATTTTACAAATGCATATTTTTATTACTTCACTCTACTAACATAAAACACTATAGTTGTTTTGTTTTTAATTTTTGATTTTAAGAGAAATTAAAACATTATGGTACATGAGCTCTAGGCACTGTTATCTACTATACCTAACCCCTATAATGTTTCCTCTAAGGCTGATATAATTAGAGCAGTACCATGAACCGACAGCAAAGAATGCCAATTCTTCAAAGAGTAATCCACAGTCTGAGCAAAAGATACCATGTTACAAGATGATCAAACTAAAGACTAAATAACAAACCTATAATGGAAACATCTCCTTCAAAGGAAAAAAAAAAGCAATAAATTCTTCAAGTGGCCTTTGCATTGCTTTGGTGTCTGGTAGTGACAAACCAGAAGAAGTCAAACAACAACAAAAAAATCTCAAACCACATTATCATGTAAATCTGTGAGGCATTATCAACATTAGAAAAAATCAAGGCAAAGTATTTTTCTGACACCTTGCTGCAACCAATGGGAACAACTTTTATTTATTTATGTTTTCCTGTGGTGCTGGGGATTGAACCCATGGCCTTGTGCATGCTAGGCCAGACCCGTACCACTGAGCTACATATCCCTATGCCCTGAAACAACTTTCGCGCAAAAGAAAAATTCCAATTTGACCTAACAATTACCAACAAACCACCCTCACCTTTCAACAGAGAGCATTTAAGTAACTATAAGAATTTCAATTCTGTTAAACATGTAGCCAAGCATCCAAAGGGTACATGTTTAATCTGCTTTACTAGAGTCTCAACATTCATTTTCCTCTTATTAATGGATGGAAAAGCAATTTCCCTGCCAAGGACGGGTAATTATTTAAAATGTAGATGTGTTGCACTTCATAGCTCCCCACAGGTCAGCTGGCAGAAATAACGCCTCCAGAAAGCAGATCAATTATTTACTGAATTAAAGACATGGGGTCTGTTTTGGAAGTATCAAGCTTATTGTAGAGAATTAAAAATTTCTTCCTTTTGTTTGTAATTTCCAATGTGATAAAGAATATTTACCTTTTTTGATGTCCTAGACAATATAATTAGTAACATATCAACTCATTACTATTGCTTCTCAAGTAAAATACAGTTCCCATGTGATATTTTAATCATTATGCACTTCAATCTTAATTATCTGTGATATGAACATGCTCTTAATATAATGTACCATTATTGATCTTTCCCACAATTTATAAAGGGAGAAATTCTTACTCAAACTACAATTTAGAAATGAATTGGTTTTAGCCAACAAATAAATAATTACATTGAAATAAAAGTCTTGAGCTGAGCATGGTGGCATACGTCTGTAATCCCAGTGGCACAGGAGGCAGAGGCAAGAGGATCCTAAATTCGAGGCCAGAGGCTGCCTGCACAATTTAGCAAGACTGTATTTCAATATGAAAAATAAAGTGCGGGCTGAGGGTACAGCTCAGTGGTAGAGTACATGCAAAGTATGCAAGAGGCCCTGGGTTCAGCTTCTCCCTCCAGCACTGGGAAGAGAGGAGAGGAGATGGGAGGGGAGGCAAGGAGAGGGGATGAGACGGAAGGGGAGGGAAGGGGAGGGGAGGAAGAAAGGAAGAAAAGCATTATCTCTACCCTGCTTAAGTATTTCATAATTGTGAAAAAAAATCTAATGGTATTAATTAATTAATGTAATTGTTCGATGTAAATTATTAGTATCAAGGATGTGAACATTACTAGGCTAATACTTGGGGAAAAAAGGAAAGCTCACCTCTAATGGGAACACACTGCATTGATATTCTGGTGCTAATAAATAAAAATCTAGAGTGAAGGGAGTTAATAACAGTGAAAACAGCAAAAATTAGTATTTACTGAGGTCACTTTATGTTAGCTATTAGTTTAGACACTATTATTAGCCCTCATTTTATTGATGAAGAAAATGAGACACTAAACAAGGACCAAGCAAAAATAACTTGCTCACTTAAGTGGAAAAATGGAGGAGGAAGGCAGACATATTATTTTATGCAGGTTCAGTGAAGTCTTAAATAATATTTAACATGGAATTAAAGTTACAAATAGAGTTAGCCATGAAAAAGAGGATTCCAGTCAGAGGACAAATGATGCAAAATGTGTACGCTGTGGCAAAATATGGCCAGGTGTGGTGGTACATGCCTGAAATCCCAGCACTCAGGATGCAAAGGCAGGAGGATTCCACATTCCAGGCCCAGCCTGGGATACACAAGAACGAAGGGAGGGAGGAAGGGAGGGAGGGAGGGAAGGAGTGAGTCTAGTGTAGCCTACAGATGTAGCTTAGTCGTAGAATACCTGCCTAGGATTCAAAAGACCTTGGGTTTGATGCCCTGCATGGGGGTGCAGATTGGGGTAGATGTTAGCAGTGGGAGACCAGATTGAAGCAGTAAACTGGCACCAGGCTACATCAAGTTTGGGACAATATACTTAAGGTAATATGGAACCTGCTGAAGAGGGAAATGTCATTAAAATCTGATATTTAATACAAAAAATATTATCTTAAAATTGACCACACACGTGTAAAGACACAGCAAGAGGAGAGCGATCCAAAAAACACGAAGAAAGTACTCCCCAGAAACCAGATTGTCCAGAATTTTGTTCTTGGAATTCAAGAGCAAGAAGTGTGAGAAAAAATAACATCTGTTATTTAAGCCATCTAGTCTATGGTTTACTATTATATCAGCTCAACCAGAATAACACAGGTATGTAGGTTATTATCTAAATCTTGTCATGTTGTTAAGTGCCATCGAATCAGTGTCTGACTCATAGTGACACTTCGTACAACAGGCGAAACATTATTGTCACTGCTTCTCTGCTAATCATAGGGTTTTCAATGGCGGATTGATTTTTGGGAATGGGTTGCCGGGTCCTTCTCCCATCTAAATCTTAGTATCCAATAAAAGCACATTTGACATGCACAAATTGACCAGTGGGGAGGATTGTGGGCTGAATCTGCAATACCACAAGAGACTACTGTTCTTGCTCCATGACGAAAACAAACTAGAACACAGTACAAAAAATAAAAATAAAAAAAGAAGAAGAAGAAAAGAAAAGAAAAAAAAAAAAAAAGGAGAAAAGAAAATCCCAAAATCTAAATGTAGCCTCTCTCGCCTCTGGCTAGATGGCAGGCGGAAGAGAAACCCTGATAAGTAAGGATAAGGAGGAGTCAGAACACATTAAAACAACTTTCAATTGCTCCGAGAATCTAACACCAAAGGTTAGAAGGCAGCCCAGAAAATGGTATGACTCTGCACTCAATTAACAGGATCAAGATTAATAATGTCAAAATAGTCTTCAAAATTGTAGACAAACACAGATATTCCAAGACAGAAAAAGGACTAAAAGAACTCACCTTCACAAGAGAACCTAGAAATAGTCCACATGGGCATGCTACTTTTTGGTGAAAAGTGAGTGTAGAAGAATTTAAACTGAGGAAGGATTGTCTTAGGTGGGGAAGTGCAGTAGCAATCAGAAACCCATGAGTAAAGGAAACCACGACATAAACCTGCTTTATGACAATTAACTCAAATCAGATCACATACTTAAATGGAAACCGAATAGGAGTAAAGTACATAATAAAATTATATGAAAATACCATTATAAAAACCATTATATTGTATACTAGTTAAAAAATTAAAAACACATGAGAGATTAAATAAATAAACACTATACAAGTAACTATTATAAGATGACACAGGAGAAAATCTTAAGGCCTAAGACAAGTGTACATTTCTTAGGCAGGTCAACAAAAAAAGATCCATTAAATTTAAAAAATATATAGCATTTTGAAGGCTGAAGCAGGAGGATTACAAGTTCAAGGCCAGCCTTGGCTACAAGAAAAAAACACTGTCTCAAAAAAAAAAAAAAAGAAAAAAAGAAATCTGAGAAAGGCTCTAGGAAGAAATATTCCCCAACAGGAAAAAGCTAGGAGAATTCACCATTATAAAAGAACTCAGAAATATCCCACATAAGTACAGCATTTTTTGGTGAAATGTTTTTCTCTAGGAAAACCAAATTTCTCACTCCAAGAAAACGTTTGCTTATCACATATATATCTGAAAAAGGACATATATCTAGAATATATAATTTTAAAACAGTGACAATACCAAATGTTGGTAAGGATACAAAGAAACCACGTTCAAAGCAAGTATGAGAACACATTTCTCGATTATACATTAGAAGCTATTTGAGACCCTGTCTCAAAATAAAAAATTAAAAACTGGGATATAGTGCAGCCCAGTGGAACAAGCCCTTGTAAAGAATGTGTGAGGCCCTGGATTTAGCCACCAAACACCACCATAAAAGAAAAATAGACATTACTAAAGAAACAAATAGAAATTCTGGAATTGAGAAATACAAAAACTGAAGTGAAAATAATTCTGTAGAAAGGTTCAAATAGCAGATTTAAAATGACAGAGGAGAGAAGACAAGTCAGATGAAATAATCCAGCATTGTTGTTGTTGTTGTTGTTGTTGTTAGGTGCCGTCGAGTCGGTATCCGACTCATAGCGACCCTCATAGGGTTTTCAATGGCTGACTATTTCGGGATTGCCTTGGGAGTGGATTGCCAGGTCCTTCTCCCATTTTTGCAGTGCTGGGAATTGAACTCGGGACCTCAGAGACTGCAGCGCAGAGCTCTACCCACTGAGCCAAATCCCAGCCCCAATCCAGCATTAGGAAAGAAAAAAGAATGAAGCAAAAAGAACAGACTCTCTGAGACATGTGGACATTATGAAGGGTACACCAACATATGAGAAAGTGGAGTCCCATAAACAAAGAAGGTGGAAAAAGAAGCAGAAACAATGTTTTAAGAAACAATGGTTTAAGCTGGGCACAGTGGTACATCCCCATAATCCCACAGAGTCAGGAGGTGGATGCAGGATGATGATGAATTCAAGAGTAGAGGTGGCCTGCATAACTTAGCAAGACCCTAAATCAAAATAAAAAATGGACTGTGAGTACAACCCAATGGTAAAGCACTTGCAAGGTATATGTGAGGCCTTGGATCAAATCCCCAATTAAGGACCAAAAAAAAAAAAAAAAAAAAAAGAAAAGAAAGAAGAAAGAAACAACTGTTTAGCCAGGCATGATGGCACACTTCTGTAATCCTAGCACTCAGGAGGTTGAGGTAGAAGAATCTACATGATTTGAGGCCAGCCTGGGCTACATAGTGAGACCCTGTCTCAAAAAGAAAAAGAAAAAAAGAGAGGGAAAAAAAAAAGAAAGAAAGGGGGGAAGAGGGAGGAAGGAAAGAAGGAAGGAAGGTGGGGAGAGGGGAGGGGAGGGAGAAAGACTGGCTTAAACAGTCCAAATTTGATAAAAATCATCGAGAGCCGTGCTTATAATGTATGATATTACAATAACATACATAAGTACAATATAGACTGTACAATGGTATGAGCGGACTATAAACTGTGGACAGCAAGTAATAATGAGGTGTTGAAATAGGTTCTTCACTGTTTTAACAAATGTTTGCTATGGTGAAGGGTATCAATGGTAAGAGAAATTGTGTATTTGTAGGGAAAATGGGTATATGAGAATGCTTGTACTTTTTGCTCATTTTTACTGTGAACCTAAAACTGCTCTAAAAAATGTTTTCATGTAAAAAATGTTCAAGGAAATACTATTCATTTTGTACCTAATTGAAAGCAACAGATTTATACCACCCATACTGAATCTACCAAGACACAAGCAAGGGGACCAATCTGGCACTTCTAAACAAATCATAAATACAACCAATAAAATATGGTATTTGTTTTGATTCTGGATTCAGAGTCACAGCTAATAAACAAGTATGAGGAATGAGAAATTGAAAAACAAACTGAATGCAGCTGCTCAACTAGAAGTTTCACAACTCTATTTAATGGCATCTCTTAATTCTGTTTCTGAATAGGTCCCATAGAACACCAAACTGCATGTCACCCAGTCAACCAATCTACATTTTCCCCTGAATTCATTTTGCAGTGTTAGTCCAACACATACATTTTACAGTACTTTTAACATTTCCCAGGAGGTGGCTACAGGTCTGGCTTGCCTTTGGATTTTCTTGCACAGGATATTTTAATATGTGTAACAGTCACCTATAAATATACTTCTCTTTCTTTAAAAAAAGGACTGAATTTATTTATACCCTATTCATGAGTATGATAATAATACATATGAGCAAGATGGATTGAGAAAGATCATCTTTAAATACAAACACATGATCAACTTTTTTAAACATGTTCTGTTTCTTTTCAATGACTTTCCCTAAAATAACAAAAAGGAATTCTAACAACCACTATTGTTATTATTAGCCACATTACATACTTCATGAAAACGCCACTTAAGACATGCAGAAAATAATTAGAGGATTAATATAGTGAAATGACTTGAAATAAACAAACTTAGAAGCATGTCTAGGTACATGTAGGGGTAAAGAAAAACTGAAGTATGTTATCACAGGATTTATAAGGTACATTCAAAACAGAGCAATTTAAATAAAACACCAGAAATCCTGCACTAAAGTCCATTTAAATCATATATCCTTGTACAAAAATACCAATTAATGAAAGGTCAAAATTTAACAAATATAATTCAGCCAGTGGGGTAAAAATACAATCATTTTATACCATCATAATTCCTAATCAATTTAGTAAATTTATAGAGGTGCACTTTATTGGAAAGAAGTGATAGAAAATAATTTTTTATCTCCCCCAAATAGTTTTTTAACTATCAGAGAAAAAAAAATCCCAACTACTAAGGTATACATATGTATGTTTGCAACTGGAAGAATAGCCATCCAGCTAAAACATATAATCTATTAATGTATACCTATATCTCCATTCCCAAAAAAACAATCAGCTGTAGAAAACCCTATGATTAGCGAAGTAGTAACAATACTGTTTCACCTGTTCTACGTAGGCTATGATTCAGACACCGACTTGACAGCACCTAACAACAACAAATCTAAGAGTGTAAATAAATAGAAATGAGAAGACAGATAACAAAAATAAAAGCCCACCATTGTGGCACACACCTATAATCCAGCATTTGGGAAGCTGAAGATGGAGGATCACAAATGCAAGGATACGAGTGGCTGCACAGAGAGACTCTGTCTCAAAAAGAAAAGAAAAAAAGGAAGGAAGGAAGGCAGGCAGGCAGGCAGGCAGGCAGGCAGGCAGACAGGCAGGCAGGCAAAGAGGCAGGCAAGGAAAGAAGGGAGGGAGAGGGAAGGAGGGAGGGAGACAGAAAGGGAAGAGAAGGAAAGGAAATGAAAGGAAAGGCAAAGAAAGGCAAGGCAAGGGAAGAGGAGTGGAGGGAAAGGGAAGGAAGAAAAAAACACCTAATGACATGAGATGATTAACAGAGGTCACAGCTAAATCCAATGATTCTATCATAAACTTGTTAGGTGCCGTTAAGTTGGTGTCCGACGTATAGTAATCCCATGTACAACAGGCAGAACAGTATTGTTAGTGTTTCTCTTCTGTTCATAGGATTTTCAATGACTGATTGTTTTTTGGGAGTGGGTTGCTGGGTTCTTCTCTCAAGCCTACAGCACCTGGTGTTCCCAGGCGGTCTCCCATCCAAATACTAAGCAAGCTTGACCCTGTTTAGCTTCTGAGATGGGATGGGATGGGACGCCACAATGGTACAGCTGCAGCCCTATCATAAACTTAATGGCTACTAATTAACACTTGCATAAAAAGAATCAAGACTTCCAAATCATTGATAAGTGAATAATTTTCTACACTCTTGCTCCTAGTCAAGCAATAACAGTACTCTGAACAGCAAAAATACCCAGTATCTCAGATGCACTGTGTAAGCAGTAGCATCAAATCCTACCTACCAACTACCATAATTAAACATTGTGCAAACCACTTGCAAATGGCACCCACGTTATAAACCTATGATTTAAATTAAATATTCAAACAGGCACAAAGCACTTAGAAACTGTTGCATAAATGATGCACACTGAAAAACGTATCTTTTGCATAACAATCTGTTGATTTCACTGTATCAACTGTACGTCACTATTTCAAACGTGCCACGTTTTCCTTGCCTCACTCATTTAGCTAGTATTTATTTGCACTCAAGGAGTGGAATCATTATCTCCTAGCTAATCATCCAAGCTTAGCACTGATTTCTTTTTGAAGAATCTTCTCCATTACCCCTAAACCAGCCTAACATTCATATATCTACTAGCAATCTGCACTCACTCCACATAGGACTTCCACTGCATTAAAGATCCTATTTATTTATGTTTATCACAACAACAAATAGTATGTATAGGAACTAAATGACCAAGCCTTAGCAAGGCAAGGTGAATGAAATAACTGGTGACAGAGTTGCCTTCCAATCGTTCAGATGATACATGTGAAATGGTGTCAAGCTTCAATATTTTTGATAAGAAACTTTTAAATATCTTAGTATCATGAGCCCTTTTAGAATAACATTTATTAAAGAGGTAAAATAAACCATTTAACATTTTTAAAATTGAGAATGGCTGGGGTATGGTTTGGTAGTAGGTCACTTGCCTAACATGTGTGAGTGAGGCCCTGGGCTCAATCCTCAGCACCATGAAGAAAAAAACCAATTAACAAATTAATACTGACAGTGTCATATTTATCAGCTCTACATTCACTTTTAAGCATATTAATATTCAGATAGTTATATCATAAAAGTGAAATTATATGAAAATATCCATCATTTTTATTGCTCAGAAGCTCATAGGTACATCAATCACTTTAGGAGAAATTTCCTATTTTTTAAGTTACCATGTATGAACTTGCCTGTAGCCATAGCACTGTGGCATCGGATCCCACTGGATCTCAGAAGCTAAGCAGGGTCAGGCCTGGTTAGTACTTGGATGGGAGACCGCCTGGGAAGACCAGGTGCTATAGACTTGAGGGAAGGACCCGGAAACCCACTCCCAAAAATCAATCCACCATTGAAAACCCTATGAATAGCAGAGAAGCACTGACAATAGTGTGTTTTCCTGTTGTATGTAGGGTTGCTATAAGTCGGGCACTGACGCAACAGCACCTGACAACAACAACAACATGTATGAATTCACAAATTAATAAGCCTCTATAGGTCAGTACCCGCTTTTGCGGGGAGTATTTCAAGTGATATTAACAAGCGTCATGGATTGTTACATGAAACAATTGTACACAAACAATATAAGAAACTCTAGCCATTATAAATGATAACAAAGTGAATAAACTGCAAAATAGATCCAGGAGGCACTGATGAAAAGAGAAAACAGAAAAATGGTGAGAGAAGGAAGAAAAACTGAGTATTGGATTGACCTATGATCTTTATTTTCAAAACAGAGAATACCATGTCTAACACAGTGCCATATATCCCATGTATATCTGGAAATGGGTTCAAAATCATTCAATAAGTTGGTTAATATACAGCGACTCCATGTAAGGCCCAAGATATGGGAAGATAAATGACATCAGATCCCTAAGTGTAAGGAACCTAAAGGAAGCTTGGCTCAGTGATGAATGCCTGTAATCCCCGTGAGTCAGAAGGATTACAAATTCAATGCCAGAGGCAGCCTATGTAACTTAGCGAGAACAGAACTCAAAATAAAAAATAAAGAATAGGTTGGGAATGCACCCCAGCAGTAGAGCACTTGCCTAACATGGGTGAGGCCCTAGGTTCAATGCCAAATTATAGAGGGAAAAAAGAAAGAAATGATTTCAGTAGAAAATGCTCTATGTCACTCATTACTTCTGGTATGGCAATTTGTATTAAATAGAAACATTACAGTTTGTCCGCATCTACCTTTTTCACTGGAGCTGTCACTGTGAGACTTCTGGCTCTTCCTCAAAGACAAAATGATCATGAAAGATAAACATTTTTAATTGATTCAGGACACTGAGGCAGGAACAACAGCATAACTAAAGTCACTCATAAAAGAGAACTTCTAGAACTGCTTCAGAAAGTGGCAAGAACAATAGGGGCAAAGCCAGGGGGTGTAATTTTGGGAGATGAACGGCAATGTGTCTTCTACTGTAATAATTTTTTCAAAGTAAACATTTACTGTTATGTCAGTTAAGAACTTGAAAACCCATAAATTCAACAGACATTTATTGGTAGAAGCTGCAAGGGCTGTCTCTAGCAAAGGAGAGAGCAGCCACAGGGGGAGGAAGGGGCTAGGCTTTAATGGGCTTTAGGTGGAAGGGGTAGAGTAGGTAGCCGATACGTGAAGGGTTCTGATAGGCTGGAGGAAAGAGAAGAAAGTAGTCATCAGCTGCCAGGCCCGGGGCAGGGTTCAAGTCAAGTTTTGGTAGACTTTTTTGGTGGACTTTTTTAGGACTGGCGGATCGTGAGTAGAAGAAGGCACCACCTGATAGGGAGGTATCATTTTGTAACAGGTCCTTCTTAATACTGTATTTTTCACCACACCCTAATATAATGTATCTCCTATGGGAATGAAAGGGTGAACAAAAAAATATTTATGAAATTTAAAAATAAGGAGAAAACTCCTTCGGGATAATGGTTTTAAGCCTCTCTAGACCTAACTTTTAGTTACTTCACATCCAGGGAAAAGAAGAATACAGAAAATATTATCATAATAAAAAAATATCTGACAAACCCAGAATTTTTATAAGATAGCTGTTCCAGACATTATAAAAAGAAAAGGTGCAATTATATGGTGTATTAGAAGGAATTTAAAAAGATATACAATGTGAGAAGCAAATGTTAAGTAGATCTTGGTTTTTAGCAGTTACAGAACACATTTTTGGGAAAATTTAAATTATGGATTAGACATTAGACAACATAAAGTATCACTTTTCTAAACTGCAATATAATATTCTGTGAGGTAGAAAATGATCATTATTCTAAGGAAGTCCCTGGTTGCCTGGAATGGCATGAAATATTACAATGTATGCAACATGTTCAAACCTTGGGGGAAAACACATTTGTGTTCCCCACACACACATATATAAATGTGAAAAACTGCTTAAGCTAGGTGGTAGCACAGGGATGAATACTGCACTACCTCTTGACTTCTTCCTTTGTAATTATTCTTTTCCTTTTCTTTCTTTCTCTTAAATGCAGTACTGAGGATTGAACCCAAGTCTTTAACACACTAGTTCAGTGCTCTACCACTGAGGTTCTTCTTCTCTTTTCCTCCTCTCTCCCCTACCCCTCTTCTCTCACTCTTTTGAGACAGCCTCTTATTATGTAGTCTAGGCTGGCTTCAAAGGCACTCTTCCTGCCTCAGCCTCCTGAGTGCTAGGTTTACAGGAATGTTACACTCAGCTTTGAGTTCAATTTTACATTTGAAACTTTTCTTAATAAAAAGGTTAGATAAAAAGTGAAACAACGGATCAGTCCACATTGCTATATCAGCTCATATCCAATGCCTTCTATACAACTGGAAAAACAAAGAATATAACAAAAAAAAACAAGGGCAAAATAAAAGAAATCTTCTTCTAAAATGTTATGTTACAAAAAATACCTTCTAGTGACAGAGGAAATGGCTTACATACACTAATGACCTAGCTTGACATAATTATAATTTAAGATATGCAATTCAAGAGCACTGTATACCTACTGCTGCTATTCAATCACCACTTTTGGGTCCTAAATTGTATAATAAATTCATTCATTCAATAAGCATTGACTGAGAACTACCACATATTCGCAAATCTAATCTGCACCCTTTTAAGAGTTCTCTTGAATACAAATCCAATCTGAACCTAATTCTAATCCACATCCGATTTTGTAGCCCTCTAAAACTGCTAAAAGGATGTGGATTAGATTTGAGAATGCATGGTACTAACATTTGTGAAATACACTGACATATAAAGTAATCTTTTTTAATCTCCCAAAAGATTGGGTAGAAAACTCATGAGATAAAAACAAAAACAAGCCAAGCATGGTGGTGCACGCCTGTAATCCCAGTGGTTTGGGAGGCGGAGGCATGAGGATCGCAAGTTCGAGACCAGAGGCAGTCTGCGTAATTTAGCGAGACCCTGTCTCAAAAAGTTAAAAAGTGGGCTGAGGGTGCAGCTCAGTGGTCCAACACTTGCAGAGCATGCAGGTGTGGGGCCCTGGGTTCAACTACCAGTACCGGGGGAAAAAAAAAAAAAAACCACAAAAACTTACCACTTGTATTAAAAGCCATGCAGCACACTGGCTTCTCATGGGCAGGGAAGTGGGCCACAATACCATCACTGTCAGAGTCCTCGCTCACAAGCACCTTCAGAAAAGGAATAAAGACAAATGTGGGTTATTATGTTCTCACCAATCGCTTGAAGACTATACTGGGTACACCTCAATAACACTGATCAAATAATATGCTTCCACTATACGAAGATTGTTGCTGTTGTTAGGTGCCGCTGAGTCAGTGCCCAATTCATAGCAATCCTATGAACAGATGAAACACTACTGTCAGTGCTTCTCTGCTATTCATAGGGTTTTCAATGGCAGGATATGAAGATTATATATGTCAATATAAAGTGACAATTCTACTTTAGCAGTGAAGAAAAGATAAGATACGGCCCTAGTAGACAGTCATGTTGTTGTTGTTGTTAGGTGCCGTGCAGTCAATTCTGACTCATAGTGACCCTATTTAAAGCAGAACAAAACACTCCCCAATTCTGTGCAAGGTACATGATCTTATTTATGTTTAAACCCATTGTTGCAGACACTGTGTCAATCCAACTACTGGAAGGTTTTCCTATTTTTTGTTGACCTGCCACTCTCCCAAACATGATGTCCTTCTCCAGGGATTGGTCCCTCCTAACTACATGTCCAAAATACATAAGATGGAGTCTAGCCATGTTTGCTTCCAAGGAGCACTCTGGTTGCACTTCTTCTAGGACAGATCTGTTGGTTCTTTTGGCAGTCCATGGTATATTCAATAATCATCTACAGCACCATAATTCAAAAGCATTAATTCTTCTCCTGTCTCCCTTGTTCAATGTCCAGCTTTCATTACCAAATAATTCGACTGAAAATACCATGGCATGAGTCAAACGCACCTTCTTCTTCAATGTGACATCTTTACTTTTCAATACTCCAAAGAAATCTTTTACCACAGCTTTTCCCAAAGCAATGCATCTTTTGATTTCTTGACTGCTGCTTCCATGGCTATTGATTATAGAACCAAGTAAAGCAAAATCATAGACAACTTCAATCTTTTCTCCATTTATTGTGAAGATGTATACTGACCCAGTTGTAAGGATTTTTGTTTTGTTGATGTTTGGTTGCAATCCATACAGAAGGCTATGTTCTTTGATCTTCATCAGTAAACGTTTCAAATCCTCTTCACTTTCAGCAATCAGAGTTGTGTCATCTGCATAATGCAGATTGTTAATGAGTCTTCCTCCAACCCTGATGCCATGTTCCTGTTCATAAAGTCCAGCTTCTGGGATTATTTGCTCAGTATAGAAATTGAAGAGATATGCTGAAAGTATACAGCCCTGATGCACACCTTTCTCACCTTTAAAGCAGTACTTCCTTGTTCTATTTGGAAAACTGCCTCCTGGTTCATGTACAGATTCCTCATGAGTACAATTAGGTGCTCTGGTATTCTCATTCTTCGACCTGAGATACTAGTGGAATATTTTCAGCCTCATAGCAACACACAAGCCCCCACAGTATGGCAAACTTACAGACGTGTGGAGGCAGGTAGTCATATAAATTCTAAAAATAGCCACTTGACTTTACCACAGAATACAGACACAAAATTATTTCTTCAATTATAGATGAAGGGGAAACAAACCAAAATCAGCTATTTTCAAGATTACACAAAATGCAATCAGAAGTCAGGCACAGTGGGGCAAGCTTCTAATCCCAGCAACTCAGGAGCCTAAGGCAGAAGGACCAAGAGTGTGAGGCCAACATAGGGTACATAGTGAGGCCGAGGCCAGCAGAAGGTACATCTAAGACTCCATCTCAGAAACGATGTCACCATTCAACTGAAGTGGGAGGACATGAAGTGAAAGGCTTATGGATACATCTGGACCTTACTGTGAGCCTTCAAAATTAAAAGATAAGCTGAGCCTGGTGGCACATGCTTGTCATCCTAGCACTCAGAGGCTGGAAAATTCCAAGTTCAAGGCCAGCCTGGGCTATAGTAAGACTCTGCCTCAAAAAGGTAAAAATATCAAACACATAGCAAGATTTGGAGTTTCTCATACTCTAACAGATGAAAATGGTATCAGTATAGTTTTAATTTGTAATTCTCTTATAACAAGTGATGTTGTGGCTAAAGATTTCATATCACTTGAAATTTTTCCCTGTGGATAAAGATTTCCTATTATATGTAATTTTTCTAGGAAATATCTATTTCTGCCTTTTGTCCATTTTTCTATTTTACACCTAATTATACAAAATCCTCACTCCTTCTCTGTATTGTAGCCCTATTCCCTGTACATCTTTTAAGGTAATTATCATTGAATATGCTATTGATGGCAATAAAAAAACAGAACACATCTACCAAAAGGCACATTAATCTTGATCTACTACAAAACTTCAAACTACTACATAAAGTTCTTTGATTCCTCCCGTTATGAAATTTGTAAATTTAAACAACCAGATACTCTTAGAAGGTTCTCTCTGCGTATCATCACCTTGCATGGAATACACCATTTATTAAACAATGAATATCAGAGTTATCCCAACATAATTTTCCTAAGACACATACTCAGCACTTATCAAATCTATGTGAACAGCCGGGCGCGGTGGCGCACACCTGTAATCCCAGTGGCTGGGGGAAGGGGGAGGCAGGAGGATCGCAAGTTCAAGACCACAGGCAGTCTGTGTAACTTAGTGAGACCCTGTCTCAAAAAGTAAAAATATGGGCTGAGGGTGCAGCTCAGTGGTCCAGCACTTGCAGAGCATGCAAGTGCGAGGCCCTGGGTTCAACCTACAGTACTGCCCCCCCCAAAAAAAGAATCCATGTGAACCTCTAATTATGTATTAATGTAAAGCACTTTAACTGATACAAAGTGGATATGCCCCCATCCTAAGAACCAAACATCTCAAGAATCATTCAATTATTGTAAATGACACTTGTTATCAGGGCACAAAACAACTCAGATTTACGTTATCATTCTGAGGTGTTTTATTTCAGTTATACATTCTGCAACATTCCTAATTCCAATTACATAAATGCATAAAGGGCAAATTATACCACCTTACCTATCCAAGTCAAGAAATGCTTTTTAAATAAAACATGAAAGTAACACAGATGAAAATGGACAGAAAGTCAATAAAATCCATTCTTCCTTATTGCAGTTACCACACAATGATCCCATCACAATAAAGTCAAATTAATCAATACAGCAACAGAAAGATGGTGAATCAGATTTTACACACTACTGCAATGAACATGAAAATATCTTTCTTAAAGTCTCAATGGATTTAAACACCAAAAGACAATGAAATATTAACTTTAGTTTCTAAGATATATAGGGAAAGTGAAAAGCATTACAGTTATGGTTAAACATCAATGGAATGGGGTAAAACTGTAGTATTTTTAATACAATTCCTTATAACCTAAAAACAGACTTGTAAACAAGTTGTACTATGTACAACAAGACAAAAATGTCTTATCAACAAAAAAAAAATTCATGTTAATGAAAGAAAGAGGCAGTATTATACTGCAGGAATTGTATTGCTATGAAAACCATAATCCAAGCTGGGCGCAATAGCACACGTCTGTAATCCCAGCGACTCTGGAGGCAGAGGCAGAAGGATCACAAGTTTGAGACCAGAGGTGGTCTGCATAATTTAGCGAGACCCTATCTCAGGAAAAAAAGTAAAAATGGGCTGGGAATGCAGCTGAGTGGTACAGCATTTGCAAAGCATGCAAGCACGAGGTCCAGGGTTCAACCTCCAGTATCATAAGGTGAAAAAAAAAAAAAGAAAAGAAAAGAAAGAGAAAAAGAAAACTAAATTGTTTTAAAATTTACATAGTGGTGGTATTGTTAGGTGCCATGGAGTTAGTATTCAACTCATTGCAATGCTTTGTACAACAGGTGAAACACTATTGTCAGTGCTTCTCTGCTGTTCATAGGGTTTTCAATGGCTGACTGTTCTCTGGGAGTGGGTTGCTTGGTCTGTCTCCCAAGCCTACAGTACCTGGTGTTCCCAGGTGGTCTCCCATCCAAGTACTAACAGGCCCGACCGTGCTTAGCTTCCTAGATCTGATGGAATTGGATGCCACAGGGCTACGTCTGCAGGCACCTGTATACTTAGTACCCCCCCACCACACACACACACTAATATTTCTATGATTCTTCCTAATAAATATCTTTATTTGTTTCAAGTGCTCTCTATTCACTCATAACAGAAGAATGATGTTTTCCAACTCCACAAGGTATAATCTATTGCCTTGATGTGAAGCCAAAATTTTTTGTTGTCATTGTTGCTGGGTTTTATGTTTTTGTTTTTTTTGGAGGCAGTGTGTAGAGGATGGTTGGGTATTTTAGAATGTGTATCCCATGCTATCCAAAATCTCACTACGTAGACCAGGCTGGCCTTGAATTCATGTCAATCCTCAGGCTTCAGTCTTCCAAGTGCTGGAATTATAGATGTGCACCATCATGCCTGGCTTTTTTTTTTTTTTAAATAAAACACAGAAAGGGTCTTGCGATGTTTCCCAGGCTGGCCCTAAATTCCTAGACTCAAACAATCCTCTTCCCTCAGCCTGCTCAGTAACAGGGCCTTACTCCTAGTAGGCAACACTCAAGCACTGAGCCACATTCCTAGCCTAAGAAGTACCATTTTTTTAAGTCATAAAAAGATAATGAAGAACATGAAGAAAAAAATAAATTACATTTGAAGACATAAAGCCTAATGTTAAGCTTTTTAGGTCATTATTTTTAATTTTTATGTTTATACTTCTCCATGATTTACTATAATAAATATATAAGACACACCTCAATTCAACCAAAAATACTGAGATAAAATTTTCTATTTTTATATGACCATAAATCTGTCAACAAAAATGCTAGATCTTCAAGAGACTTAGGGCCCTAGACAATGTTGAGGAGGGCTGTTAGGACCTAATAGACATGGGTGGCCTTATAGATTAATTAAGAATCAGAAAAAAGGAAAAATTTTTACAGTAACACTTAGAACACTAAAGGATCACATATTTAACTGCAATTAAAAAGAGAACCTCTGTAGGTCTAACTACTTCAACTAACAGACACATGTCCACATGCTCACACAATCACACACATACAGAGTCATTACAGTCAACTGATAACTTTGTTAGCCCACAATTAAAAAATGCATATACATGTCTATGTGTTTGGTTAACCATAAAGTTAAAATGGAAGAGGTAGAGAATTACTATATTTAGATTTTAAATAAAACACAACAGCCAAGTTTGATAACCCAGAATTTCAAAGAATTTTTTGTTTTAATTGCAGCAAAGTCCAGTTTTTCTTTAAGTGTCATTTGATCTTACCACATGAAATAGCACATGAACAGCCACAAAATGTAATATGTCATCAAGATATTAATCTAATAGGAAGATGACTTTCTCAATAGAACATGCAATATTAAAGGTTAAAGACTTTCTTAGAATTATGTTCTGAATGCTGAATATATATTTTATACTTAAAACTGTTCATAAATGCTCTACTACTATCTTCTGTTAGGGACTTATTCTAGATTGTATTTGTTATAATAATCATAAGCAATTAGAACAAAAAATTATTTTCCTTCCAGCAATATATTGAAAGAAGACTATGATTCAAAAGAAAAATAAAGCTTATGAGTGCATCGGGGGAGGAAGGAGAAAGACACTTTGTGCCACAAACTTCTTTTTAACAAGAGTAAGATGCAAGAAACTATCCTCTGAGTTTAGAATCACCACTTCTAAATGCATCTGAAACTAGATTTTAAAAAATAACTATTTTATATGTAGATAGAGGATTCTATAACAAGCTATTCCCATGTTTTCTGATACGCTACTTTAAAATGTCATGTGAAATCTTTCATATTTAAAGGGAAATGTTTAGGCCAGACATGGAAGCACATACCTATAACTCCAGTGGCTTGGAAGATAGAGGCAGAAAGATCATAAGTGAGAGGCCAGAGGCAGCCTGTGTAACTTATCAACTCTGTCTCAAGATGAAAAATAAACAAAGAGGCTTGGTGTGTAGCTCAATGGTGGGGCACTTTAAAAGTATCTGTGATTCTCTGGGCTCAGCCCTTCAGTACTATAGATACATAGATAGATAGATAGATAGATAGATAGATAGATAGATACATACATACATACATACACACACACACACACACACATACATACAAAGATAGATACAAAGATAGATGGAAATGTTATAAGATTTCACACTATCCATTATGTCACTTATAACCATCATAATTTAATTCTTAAATGCTTCTCCCAAATATGTAAGGTCCTACTAATTGCTGTCAAGTGCAAGCCTCTATCTTTAAAAAGAAATTTATTAATCTTAGGATTTAGATTATAACATGACACTGTACAAAAAATGGTATCATGAACAGAACAGTATATATAGATATGAAATTTGTGATAAAAGGAACACTCTAATAAAGAGGTAAGGGGATTTCTTAGAATCTCAACTTTATCTTCATGTTTGATGCATTATTAATGTTTGAGCAAACAGGTTTAACATATGACTTCTTTTCTAGAAAAAAAAAAATCTGACGTGAAATAACTTCAGTTTCTACAATTCCAAATGATCAATCTATTGAGGCCAAATACTTTTGGGGCAATCTTGATCTCTGTCAGCCCAAACATTGAAGGTAACACACATTTCATTCACCAAGAGTTCTTACCTGTCCCTCTCCAACTGTTTCAGTGTCAATAACTGTGATGATGCCTGGTACCAAAGGACTCCGTCTGGAGTTACTATGGATGGTAACATCATCTTCTGTCACACCTGAGGGCAATGTGCCTGTCAGCTGAGTCACCACTTTCCCAACCATTGTCAGGCCACTTTTCAATGTCTGTATAATGAAAGGTAAAATATAAGACTTCACATCAACATAGGTAGTTTAAGTGGAAATATGTATTTTTTATTACCTCCTGGTCTATTTTCAATTCTTTATTTTCTCAATCTTTTACATAGCAATAAACTGTCAACATATCTCAAAATTTTGCTGGACAATCAGTTCAAGGAAATAACATCAATTACCGAATGTCAACATGATATAAATGAAGAACACTCTCATATAAGAGTCCAATTAGGGATGTACATATAGAGATAGATATACTCACAAAAAAGACAAGCAAGTACAAAGGAGACCATTGGTGGGGAAGCAAGGTCATGAAAGGGTAAGGGGGAAGTTAATATGAGCAGTGTACAATGAAATGCATGTATGGAAATGTCATAATGAGACCCATTAAGTTGTACATTAAAAATTACTAATAAAAGAGGACCAAAAAGTACAATTAAATCACATATATTGGCATACACCTGTCATGGGAGCCCTCGGAGGCTGAGACAGGAGGAGAGCAAATTCAAGGCCAACCAAGGCTACATAGAGAGATCTTGCCTCAAATAAACAAAAACAAAGCAAAACAAAACAAAACAAAAGTACAGTTATATTTTTTATTACAAAAATTATTTTAGTCCCTCCCTTTAATGTATGTATCTTAAAATACATGGCACAATGAGAAGTATGAACTATGTGATACATAGATTTATTTTTTTTGAAATATAATAAATTTTATATCTATTATCCAGCACAAGAACAAACATTGGAAGAATACCTATGTGGAAAAAGATTAGCCTTTTAACATAGATGTATAATATGCTGTTACATAACATACATTAAAATTTACAATATAGAAAATACAGTTCCTATCCATGACATTAATCATTAGATAAAGTATCATAATTTCTATCTAGTAAGAGAAAACAATTTAATGCAGTACTTCTAATATACTAATCCAATTAGGGATGAATTAAGTTGCTTTATAATTACATGTTAATTCTATGTCATCCAAAGCAAACAGGTAAACTGATTCATGCATACTATTCTTATATGTAAATTTCATCTGATTATCCAGATACAAACAAATAAAAATGTTTTAAAGTAATAAGATTTTGTCATCTGAAAGAAAGCAAGCTAACAAAGAGAAAACTACATGAATAACATATTTTTGAAGATGTGTCTGATCAACAGAGCAGAAATAGGCAGCCTAAAATAATGGACATATTAAAATTTTCGTGTTGAATAATATGTGCACATTTTTGCAGTTCTCATGTTGTCAGGAAAATTTTTTACTAAAATACTTCAAATCCAAAATAATCTTCAGGAAAATATCCTCACCTATATCTTAATGCAGAAACAGCACACAGAGAAGTTTACGAAGGCACAAATGCAATTTAGGCAACAATTAAATGAGAACTGCAATAAGGAAAAGAATTTTCCCACAAAGATTTCCATTAAAAAATTACTAATATATGCATTATTTTACTGTAGTTATGTCCCATGGTACCTTCAATATGTACTAAGGACTGCTCGAGGCTCTTAACATGAACAACCTCTACAGAATCCCTTAATTTTACAGAAGAGAAAATTGAAGTGAGGGAATATAAGTAAAATAGCAGTGTAGCTGGGCACAGTGGTGCATGTTTGTAATCCCAGCAACATCAGAGGCTAAGGAAGTAAGATGGAAACTTTGAGGCCCAAGGCAGCCTGCGCAACTTACCAAGACCCTGTCTCAAAATTTAAAAATTAAAAAATTAAAAATGAGCTGGGGGTGTGTAGCTCAGTGGTAGAGCACTTGTTTAGCATGTGTGAGGCCCTGGGTTCAACCTGCAGCACTGCAATCAATCAATCAACAAATAAATAAAATAAAATGGCATCTTAAACAGCTCACCAACAACAGAGCCAGAATTCAAGTATGGAACTCTGTCTCCAGAACTTCATTTTTAACCAGTGTCCCACCCTTTTCTGCCTTGTAATCTATTCCTATTACTAACTGTGATCTCACAATTCATGAATACAAAACACAGATGTCTAACAGGGGTGGGGTAACAAAAATTAAGAACCCTAATAACATATCCTAATAAATACTTAAATAAAATGACCAACAAAGCTATCAGTTGAATTCAAGCAAAAGCATGTACCTTACAGCAGACTGAAAAAAAAAAAAAAAAAAAAAAAAAAAACACAAATCAATTGTAACTGTTTGGTTTAGTGCTAAAAACTCAAACTGTAGTGATTATAAAACACATTAGTGTGACTCAATTAGCAGCCAAACGTTTGCTTCAATAATTCACAAGAAATGACTTACACAAAGTCTGTTAGAGTGTTGTCAAGAAAGCCTCTGAAGGACCAGGAGAATCAGGCGCCACAGCATATTGATGTCAAGAGCTGGCCAGGAAGCCTGATTAACCTCTGAGATGCCTCAGCTGAGGCATCCACTCCATTAATGCTAATGGAGATGCTCCCACTTAGAAGTAGCTTTGCCTTTATCAAAGCAACGGCTTTTGAGTTTAAAAGTCTTTAGTTGAATATCCTCTGCATTTGCCCCAGAGCCCATTATGTCATGCTCTTATACCAATGAATAGGAATAAAACTAAAAGAACTGGAGCACATAAAAAGTAGAAAGTAATGTACCAAAGCACACCATAAGGTAATAGTAAAAGTTCACATAAGAAAATGAGGGACGGGATCCACATAAAGGAGAAAAGCAGTAGTGTATTTCATAGTCAAATGTTTATATTACATGAAGAGTTCTTCACGTTTCTTAGGAAAGAACTATGACTATAGATGTAGTCATTTTATCAGTGAAGAAAAATCTACACTCAAAACCTGTGCCAAACCTGTAATTTGTATAAGCCATAAAACAGTATGATTTATTGTAGCTAATTAACATGGTGGAGAGAAGGGGAGGGAGGGGTGTTTCAAGTTTTCTGCCTTAATAAAGACCTTTCCTTTTAGAGTGAATCAACCACATCTATGAACACTAGATTCCAGAAGTAATAGATGAGATGATGTTATTTAATCGTTCTTAATCTGAATCACATCAGAGTAATTTGTCCATTTGATTTTACTACATAGGTATATACTTGATGATTTCCTCAAATGCATACAAAAAATGATGACAGACAAACATACTTAGGAACAGAGAAATCTACTTTGACTAAATGGAGATGATAAACTAGACTGAGTATACTCACAATATGATGCATCTATATTTAACATTTCACTAAATTCCTGATTAATCTTTACAAGAGTAGCCGCAGAACAAAACTGTAGCTGTAAGACAACTAGACATTGTTCAAAAACTCATGATGACCTATAATTCAAACAAGCACGGTATACATTCTGTTCTGATACAAGCAAGTTTGTTACAGGGTCACCAGCGATCTCTAACCTTCCTTGTGCCCTATCACTCGTCTTCCTTGTCCATTAGAGCTAATGGTGTTGATCTCTCAAAACTGTTAGTGTCATTAAGAAGTTATCAGATAACAAGAGAAAACAGAGGCATTTTCATTAAATCAATTGGCCACAATGGAGTAAAAACACATTAAAGACAGTTATAAGAGAGCTAGAAAATACAAACCACAATTTTATAAATGGATCTAAATAACGTCATGTGAACAATTTCTGTATTAAATTTTTTCTTTGTAACTAACATGCAAAATTCATTTCTTATATATTATTTGAAAGGAGAGCCAGATCAACTCTTATGAAAAGCAGAGAGAAAAATCTGAAAGTATAAAGATTAATTTTAAGTGCTATTTGGAAATTAAGAAAATGTAAAAAAGAATATTTCCTCAATGAAGCTCCAAGTACATCTGCACATAATATGTACACCTTCTCCACTGCCTATTAAGATAAAAAATATTGAACATTTAATAATCCTTCTACATAACAGAGTAGATAAATAACCTCTAAGAAACCACAGAGGAAGCTATCATCAGAAAGAGAAAAGAGTAATTATACCTTCAGAGAAAATTATACGAATAGCAGCACAATTAAATGAGTGTGAAATTATTTTAAATTTATTTTGTGTCTGTGTGGGAGTAGTATTGAGGGGTTAAACCCAGGGCCTCATGCATGCTTTGCAAGTGCTCAACCACTAAGGGCCCCTGCAACCTAATTTTTACTTTTTATTTTGAGACAGGGCACCAATTGTGGAGGCTGCCTCTGGCCTCAAACTTATGCCCCTCTTGTCTCAACCTCCTGAGTTGCTGGGATAACAAGCATGTACCACCACACCTTGCTCAAGTATTTTTTCTTAAAGAGCACATACCATATGCTTTTTAAAAAACATACTTTCCATTTTATATATCAAAAAATCATATTAATATGAAATAATGGTAAGAAATAATAAATTCTATTCTATATCCATTGTGACAGGCTAGGTACATCAGACCAATCCTACCATGAGAACACCTAGGAGAACTAGAGAAAGTATCTTTGTAAATACTACTTGAAGGTATTGAATATTTAACAAAACAATGAACTGTTACTAGCTCAAAATCCAAGAGAACAAAGAAACCCAGAAATTACAGCTGACTATTTAGGCCTGGCCTGCAGCTATAGCCCC
>VMDO01009007.1:59079-80000 GCA_007922755.1 Pedetes capensis
ACCTGGATGGGAGACCGCCTGGGAACACCAGAAGCTGTAGGCTGGGAGAAGGACCTGGCAACCCCCTCCCAAAAATCAATCTGCCATTGAAAACCCTATGAACAGCAGAGAAGCACTGACAATAGTGTTTCCCCTGTTGTACAGAGGGTCGCTATGAGTCGGATACCGACTTGACGGCACCTAACAACAACAACAACAAATTTAGGCCTGGGGGTATCTATTGACTCTAGAGGTGGCTGCAAAGAGACTAAGCAATATGCATTTGATAAACTTCTGGAACTAGGAAGTCATGTAGTAAAACTAAACTCCTGCCAATGGGGTCTTTGCATGAGATCCATTCCATTCTTTGGATTGGTACATAGAGATGTATAATAGAAAACTGAACCTCTTGTTGTTGTTGTTAGGTGCTGTAGAGTTGGCATCCAACTAATAGTGACTCTACGTACAACAGATGAAACACTATTGTCAGTGCTTCTCTACTATTCATAGGGTTTTCAAAGGTGGATTGATTTTTGGGAGTGGGTTGCCAGGTCCCTCTCCCAAGCCTAGAGTATCTGGGGTTCCTAAGTGGTCTCCCATGCAAGTACTAACCAGGCTGACCCTGCTTAGTTTCCGAGATCTGATGGGATTGGACTCCACAGTGCCACAGCTGTAGGTTCTTCTAGTGTGCAACAAAACAAGTATAGTTATTTGAGGTGAGCATTCTTGATATAATTAAAATAATCTTAGCTCTCAAAACTGGATTAAGAGGACCTGGACTAAGAGCCTCAGATCTCCATTATCCTCCCAAAGTCAAAATTGGTTTTAAAAACTTTGAATCCTGACAAAAAAGAAGTCAAAACAATATAAATGAGGAATAGCAGAAACAATAAACAACAGAAATAAACCAAAAAGGAGGTCAGACATTAGTTATCAGAAAACATGGAAATCCAGAGAAACAGAACAATCCTTAGTCATGAACAGATTTTTATTAATGTTCTAAGTTGATTTTATTCAACACTTTTTGTTACTCTATTGAGATTATCATACAATTCTATCCGGTGAAATGTGAAAATCACAATCACAGAATATGACAAATCATATTTATAACATTTCTGAATTTTTTCTGCTAAATTTTTAAAAATAATTTTTCGGGTCTATGTTCATAAGTCAGGAGTAACCCAGTGTCATGGTTTGAATCTGAAATGTCTTATAAAGGTCATGTATTTGAACACTAGGCCCCCAGGTGGTGGTGCTGTCCTGGGAGGTTATGGAAAAGGGGAGGTAGGACCTAATGTGCAGGGGTGGGTCACTGGGGGCGGGCATTTGGAAATTTTGTCCTGACTCTTGGTTCCCATTGCTCACTCTACTTCCTGATGCCATGACTTGAGGTCACAAGCCCTGCCACCTGCCCCATTGTCATGCCTGCCCAGACTCTATGGAATGAAACCCTCTAAACCATGAGCCCCAATAAATCATTCCTCCACAAGTTTGTTTCTGTCAGATATTTTGCCAAAGCAACACAAATTGGCTAACACATTCAAATTTTGTTATCAAAGTAATCTGGCATCAGAAAACAATATTAGCTATAATCTGAATGTTCTTATTCTCTGGAAGATCTTTGTAATATTGCCATGGTTTATTCTTTATTCTTACAAATACTTATGTATGTGTGTGTGTGGATGGGTGGGTGGGTGTTTTTCTGAAGAGTGATGGAAGGAGCTGGGCATGGTGGCACACGCCTGTAATCCCAGCGGCTTGGGAGGCCCTTGGGAGGTGGAGGCAGGAGGATCACAAGTTCAAGAGCAGAGGCAGTCTGCGTAACTAAGCGAGACCCTGTCTCAAAAAGTGAAAAAATGGGCTAAGGGTGCAGCTCAGTGGTCCAGCACTTGCAGAGCATGCAAGCGCAAGGCCCTGGGTTCAACCCCTAGTACTGTCAAAGGAAAAAAAAAAAAAAAAGAGTGATGGAAGTATCACTATTGAACTCATTAGCTCAAATGATCCTCCCAGTACACCCTCCCAAATAGCTGAGACTTCAGGTATGAGCAACTCACCTGGCTTGCAATTGTTTATTCTTAAATTTTAGATAGAATTCTCGAGAGAAGATTTCTAGGCCTAAAGATATCTTTGCGAGATTTTTATTAAGTGAACTTTATATACGCTAAAACAAAAAGGCACAGTAACAGTACAACATGATTTTATTTATTATTTATTTATTTATTATAGTACTAAGGGATTGATCACAGAGCCTTGCACATGTTAAGAAAGTGATTTAACCCTGAGATGCACTCACTAAGTTACACAGGCTGCCTCTGGCTTTAAAATTGCAATCTTCCTATCTCAGTCTCCTGAGTCATTAGGACCATAGGCATGTGACATGGCGCCAAACTGACTTTTTACACTAACAGGGTATAACACACAATGTAATAGTAACAGGAGAAAGAATATATTTAGAATTATGCTCCATTAGAGAAATTATTCTCATGTAATTACTCATGCAAAACTGGAACTACTTTATTCCTCAGAAGGCCAAGTTAATAAGTAATATTTAATACCTTACTAGAAGAAACTACCATTTGGATGAGGGAATCATTCCAACTTTCCAATCATCCATTCTATGTGAAACATCCACATTATGGAAGTTAAATGAAGGTTCTTTCTACATCTGATGAGAATTCAAGCAAAATATTTGATGGTAGCTGAATACTATGGAATATACATGTAATCCCAGCAACTTGGGAGGTTGAGGCAAAAGGATCCCAAGTTCAAGGGCAGGCAGATGTGTGCAACTTGCAAAGACTCTGTCTCAAAAGAAAAAATACCAAGGATCTGGGAAGTGTAGCTAAGTGGTAGACCATTTGCCTGTCATACAAAAAACAGTGGTTCTACCACTCAGTACTGTAAAATAATTATTACTTAACAGTATTTCTAAGGAAATAAACTCAAAATACTCATACTCTAAGACTAGAGTACAAAGTAAACAGATAGATATGTAGATATAAATAATATTTTCAAAAATACTTAATGATATTTAGGTATAATTATGCCCACAGCCATAACCCCCATGACATCTGATCTTGCCAGATATCAGAAGCTAAGCAGGTGAGTCTGGTTAGTACTTGGATGGGATACCACCTAGGAATACTGGGTGCTGTAGGCTTGGTGGAAGGACTCAGAAGCACACTCTGGAAACAATCAGCCATCAAAAACCCTATGAATAGCAGAGGAACACTGACATAGTGCTGGGCATGGCACAGTGTCAGGTAGTATTTTGTCTGTTGTACACAGGGTCGCTATGAGTAGAGTCCAATATGAGAGTACCTAAGAACAACAACAAGGTACAATTATAATTTACCAGGACAGTGTACAGTATTTGATTGGATTGAAAGTGTTTCTAAAAATTAAACATATTTATGTATACATATGAATGACTCAATAGCACCTAACAACAACATACCTGTATATAAAGATGACAAAATTTTACGTATTGCCAAAGCTAATAATAAATTCTAATCATGTCATTGGTGAGCAATGTCCTATTAGAAGTTGACCAGGTTACAAGGTTATTTTAAACATAATTTTGTATAGCCTAAATATAGAAGACCTGATTATATGCCTCATAATTTCCAATATCAAGGTGTGGATATGTGGGGAGCTTAGACTAGTCATTTTCAAATTATATTAAATCTAGCCTCAATGTAACATAGCTAGAGCAAAACACAAAAAGACCCGGGATACTCCCATGCAACTATAGCCACCTGATCTTTGACAAAGGGGCTAAAGACATACACTGGAGAAAAGATAGCCTCTTAAACAAATGGTGCTGGAAAAATTGGATATCCGCATGCAAAAGAATGAAAATAGACCCATATTTCTCAATCTGTTTGAGATTCCACTCAAACTAGATCAGAGACCTCAACATAAAACTAAAAACCTTAGAACTACTCAAAGAAAAGGTAGGGAACATATTCCAACACAAAGGCATAGGCAACTACTTCCTTAACAAGATTCCACCAAGAATAGACAAATGGGATCACATAAAACTAAAAAGTTTCCGTATAGTACAGCAAAGGAAACAATTAGCTGAGTGAAGGGAAAGCACATAGAATGTGCTTTTCATTGCATCCTACACATCTGAGAGAAGACTAATTTCTAGAATATACAAAGAACTTAAGGGCTTGGGTCTAGCTCAGTTAGTAAAGTGGTGTTATGCATACAAGGAGGCCCTGGGTTCAATCCCCAGCACCGCAAAAATGAGAGAAGGACTTGGCAGCCTACTCCCAAAACAATCAGCCACTGAAAACTCTATGAATAGTAAAGAACCACTGACATACTGACAGGCATGCCACAGTGTCAGAGAGTATTTTGTTCTGTTGTACACAGTGTTGCTATGAGCCAGACCTGACTTGATGGCACCTAACAATAACAACAACAAAGAATTTAAGAAATCAAACATCAAAATAACAAATAACCCAATAAATAAGTGGGCAATGGAACTGAGCAGACAGTTCTCAAAAGAAGAAATACAAATGGCAAATAAACAGGACAAAATGCTCAATACCCCTACCCATTAGGGAAATTCAAATCAAAAGACCACTGAGATTCCATCTCATACCAGTAAGAATGGTCAAGATTAATAAAACAAGTAACAACAAATGCTGGCGAGGATGCAGAGAAAAAGGAACTCTTTTACACTGCTGGTGAGACTGTAAATTAGTTCAATCACTTTGGAAATCAATATGGAGGTACCTGAGAAAACTAAGAATAGAACTACCATAAGATCCAGCTATACGACTCCTGGAAATATATTAAAAGGAAGATAAGTCATCATACTACAGGGACACCTGCTCTTCCATACTTAATGCAGCACTCTTCACATTTGCAAGAGTATGGGATCAACTAAGATGTCCATCAACAGAAGACTGGATTTAAAAATTGTGGTATATACACACAATAGAATATTACTGAGCAGTAAAAAAAGAATGAAATTATAATTTGCAACAAAATGGATGGAACTAGAGAACATCATTTTAAGCGAATTACCCAGACTCAAAAAGAGAAATACCATATGTTCTCATTCATATATAGGAGCTAAATTGAACTTAAAGGGAAAAAATTTTTACATATAAAGATATATGAGAATGAGTAATCATACTTATCCAAGAATGGAAAATATAAGTGGACCTGGTAGGAGAGGACAGAGGATTAGTGAGGTTGGTTAGGGTGAAGGAGAAGGGAAACAATGTAGAGGGGTAAAAAGGGAGAGTAAAAACACAAAGATGCAACTATATGAATATATGAAAAAAAGGAAAAATGGAAAGAATACAAATCAATGAGAGTATAACACACAGTTGCATATGATTCACATTACATACTAATTAAAATTCCTACTTTTTCTTTTCTTCTTTAGTTCATACTGTTCTATAAAATACATAAGGTGATGAATGTGTAAGCAAACTGATTTAACAATTTGCATAATAGATATATCAATATGACATTACTCTGTACTCCACTAACATTAATTTTAAAAAAAGGAAAAAAGATACTGGTTCTCTCATCAAAACAAGAGGCACATTTTAAAGCACAACATATACACATTTGTGATCAATCTTGAAGTATTTTTATATTTGTTTAAAATAAACAGTGTGACCTTTGATTCCCTCCCTGTGGTTTACTTTAAACTGTTGCTCTTTTCTGAATAGTTGTGCTTTCTATTACATGCTGTCATTTAGATTCACTGTGTCATCCCTATTATTAGAATTGTTTTGTTGTATATTTCACAATTCAAAAGGATAGTGGTTATAGGAATACCTTGTAATCAGCATAAAGTTTACCAGGCATCATCAAATTAACCCTCACACACACACACACAAAGAACTCATTTGACAAACATGAAGGAGGAAGCCCCTTGATATGAAAGAATCTTTGAATGTGCCAGGGAATTGATTCAAGTTTTCAAAAGGAAGTTTTGATGTCAAGATTCAGAAATGTTCAAAGATGCACAGGGAAGTCAGGGTAGGTAGAATGATGCAAATCACAGAAAAGGAATCCAGAAGTCACCACTTAAAACATGTAAAGTTCTTTCAAATGTGTCATTAATTAGTTGCCAGACTCTAAACAAGTTAAGATACTTTAAGGTTTTCAACTAGTAAGTACAAACCCTACACTCATTACAATAGAGCATTTAATAACTTTGAAAGATTAAATTACAAATCATTTAATCACTGATTCTCATGAGTAGCAAAAAAATTCTGATTTACTCTTACATTGATTCCCCACTTGTGAATGAAAAGGGAAGGGACCATCTCAATATAATTCAGGAGAGAAACCTGATAATTACTCCACAAAATCACAACTCCCAAAGACTACTGGAATACTCACTTTAGCAGCACTAATGACTGTGGCAGTATAAGACTGAATGTTGTCTCCACAGGCTCCACCACGGGACTGATGACATCGAATCAACTGGGGAAGAGTGAAGGAAACAAGAGAGAGAGAGAGAGAGAGAGAGAGAGAGAGAGAGAGAGAGAAAGAGGGGGGGGAGAAAGGGAGTGAGTCATTTTCTATTAAACAGTTTAATTCTACATGCTATTTGACAGTGCTTATTTACCATGCATAATGATGATAGTGGGTGGAAATGTTTGCATGAGTGTATTTCAAACAAAACAATTAAAAGCTCTGCTGAGACATTTTTACCCCTTTTTATAATCTCCTGGTGCCACTCAGGAAGTTTTGTCTTCAACCATGGTTTTAATTACAAGAATAGTCTTAAAGAATTGTAAACTCTGAAATGGTAAGATTTGGGGTCGCCAGCCTTTCCACAAATAAATTTTAAAAACATCATAAAATATTTGGCATGCTAGAAAATGGGACATTTTCCATCTTAATTCCTCTACAAAGATTATAAAAGAAAATATAATAAACAGACAAAAGAGTTTGCCATATTTGCATTTTCATTTGTGTCAGCAGAAAAGTGGCACAAAGTATGCATAAATTGATTATGACACATGTACTAGCTATCCACTTCAGGGAGCCTACTGCTTGTACAATTAGGAATAAAAAGACATGTCCATATTCATGCCTGACATAAGCAAACCAACCTGCTAATTGTCAATGGGAGTCACTACTTTAATATGTATGATTCTTACATGCTAAGCAATAAATCAGGATTAAATTATCCACTACTCCAACACTTGCCATGTTTAACAACAACAAAAAATCATTACCAAGGTATGCATGCCTAAAATTTTTAAAAAAACAAAACAAAGCCAGGCACAGTGGCGGCACACCTCTAATCCCAGTGACTCAAGAGTTTGAGGCCAGAGACAGCCTGTGTAACTTAGCAAGACCCCATTTCAAAATAAAAAAAAATTAGAAAACGGGCTGAGTGTACACACAGCCCAGTGGTAGAGCACTTGCAAACTATGTATAAGACCCTAGGTTCAACCCCCAAGCACCACAAAAATAAAAATAAAAGATAAAATTAACAAAACAATAATACTAAAGTTTTTGTTTTTTTCTTTTTTGCAATACTTGCGGGTTAAGGCCAGGGTCCCGCACATGGTAAGCAAATGTTCCTACCACTGATGTGTACTCCCAGACCCTTTTTTATGTTGACACAGGGTCTTGCTAAATTGCACAAGATGCCTCTGGCCTTGAACTTGCAATCCTCCTGCCTCTGCCTACTGAGTTGCTGGGATTATACCTATAACCATGGTGCCCAGCCTGTAGTAGTTTTTATGTACAAAGCACAGAAACAAATACAGCTTCTAATATGAATCTTAAAAAGCTTGTGGAACTCACAAAAAAACTATTTCTAAAAATGTTTTACATAACCTAACCCAAATCCTTTGATAAAGATTAACATGTAATGCTTTTATTTTTAATTCAAATTTTTTCTCATCGCTTACAGTTTTTTTTTAAACTCCTCAAAGCAGTATTAATATAATCAAATGGAACACCTTTAAAAGTCTATGTGACATCAGCTATTCTTTAGGCAATTTCTGCCAGGCCATACTAAATAGGAGTGTCACACAAAATAAAATGCAGAATTGGAAAGTGATTATTTTAGCTGATCAACAGAATCTCTCATTCATTCAACCACAAATACACATTCAAAGAATTATGAAAATTATCCCTCTGCTGCCTCCTACTGCAAAAGTGAAGAAAGGCAATATTTTGGAAAGACTGTCATATATTCCCTGTGGCAAGCAGTTAAAATATTTAAGGATATACATGTAATTCTGAGCAACACTTTTCAATATGACCACAATTAAGTCAATATTTGTACATGAAAATTTTGGTCTGAAATTTAACTCATCCAAAAATTCTATTTGTATCATGGCTCAACGAAATTAAAGATGAGTCAGAATTCTCTCTAGTGCAAATGGGATAATTTCCAGTAAATATTGTTAAGTAATTTTTTATTTAACTGTTATCTTTTGTTATATTCTTCTGTTATCTTTTGTGAGAGGGACATATAAAAATACATATAAAGTATTAAAAATGTGTTAACTTAGAAATAAAATATAAATATACAAAGAAATATATCCACTTATATATCAGGTAAAGCCATAATCAAAAGTAAGGAAGGATACAGAACAAAACTAATAAAAATAATCATTGAAGACAGTTATTTGCACACCTACAGTTTGAGGAAGTACTGGCCATCAGCACTAATAGAAAAAAAAATTCTGGACTCCAGGTGTGAAAATAATTGGAGAAAGCAAGAAGAACCTTGGGAAGTCTCAATGGGAACTCATGATTTCTAAAACATATGCACATATAGATATACGTGTGTGTGTGTGTGTGTGTGTGTGTATGTGTGTGTATTTGTTGGCTTTTTGGTGTGTGTTTTATAAATACTATATATTTCCTAGCTCTGTCCATTGAAAAGGTCTAGAAGCAAAGACATCCTGGTAGCAATGAGTACACCCACCAGACAAGGCTTACATGCTAAGAATGGCGCACAATAAAAGGAACCAGGAAAGATGGGCATGCCAGTGCATGTCTGGAATCCCAGCGCTAGGATCAAAAGCTGGAGGCCAGTCTGGACTACATAGCAATTTCCAGGGTAGCCTGAGCAACACAGTGAAAAGTTGTACTACAGAAGGCAAGCCAGGGGAGCCAGAAATAGCAGGGTCCAAAGCTGAGGCCCCTCGTGTATCTGTCAGCTTGTCGTACTGTGGGCACTTGATGGTGCTGTGATGTTGAGAGCTATACCACTAGTATTTCAGATACCAACAGGGCCACCTATCATGGACAGGTTTTAGCTGAGCTTCCAGAATAAGACAGACTAGGAAGAAAGACCTGGCAGCCCACTCCCAAAACAATTAGCCATTATAAACCTTATGAAGAGCAGAGAAACACTGTCAAATACAGTGCCAGAAAATGAGCCCCCAAGGCTAGAAGGCATTCAAAAGACAACTGGGGAAAAGATATCTCCTCAAAGTAGAGCCAACCTTAATGACGGGAATGGAGTAGAGTACCTGGGACCTCCATTTGCTGATGTGGCACAACTCAAAATGAGAAGAAACATAATGACTACAACAATAGGCTCAAACAAACAAAAAAAAAATTCATGTATATGGCACAGTGTTGGGTAGTGATGTTTTCTGTTATACATAGGGGCACTATGAGTCAGACCTGACTTGATGGCAACTAACAACAAAAGCTGTGGCAAGTTATGTATAAGACAAGTTTTGAGATACCACTATGCCAGTAAGGAAATAATTTTGTTTTTGTTCTTTAGTCAAGTGAGCAGAGTATGTCACAAGGTCACGGCAACCAGCCTGAAATGACTTCCATTGCTTATTTCTAGGACAATCTCAAAATAAAAATAATTAAGGATGATAATCAAGATATAGTCCAGTCTGTTCACAGAAAAACCACTACCGTGTTTTTCATGGTTCAGGATGAACCTCGGGCCTCGAACATGCTAGGCAAATATTCTACCACTGAGCAATACCCTGTACCCTCGGTTTTATGAGACAATGTCTCACAATGTAGCACAGGCTGCCTTTAAGCCTACTATGTTGTGAATGCTGGACTAGAACTCTCAATCCTCCTGCATCCTGCTCCACCAAGCACAGCCCCTCACTATTTTAAACTTTATAAAAATGTGACTACTCTGAGTTTCACATTTTCTCTTGATTAGGTTCATATGTTATATTTTGGGCCAGATCACCGTTTGGTACTTCTCACAGAATCACATCTATCCTTATTGGTGATGTTAACTTTGTCAGACAAATTCAAAATAAAACCCATTCTACTGGAGAAAAGAAAAGGATTGAAGTCAGGCATGGAGGCACATACCTGTAGTCCTAGCAGTGTGGAGGTTAAAGCACAAAGATCACTTGATCCCACAATGTCAACAACAAAAAAGAGTGAAAGAAGTAGGAAGTTCTACTCAAGCATATCAATGAAGGGTTAGATGTGGTGGCTCTCGCCTGTAATCCCAGCAACACAGGAGGCAGAGGCAGGAGGATCACAGGTTTGAGGCCAGAGGTAGCGTGTGTAACTTACTGAGACTCTGTCTCAAAAAAAATAACTAAAAATGGGCTAGGGGTGCATCCCAGAGGTAGAGCACTAGAAAGTATGTGTGAGGCCCTAGGTTCAGCCCCAAAATGATGGAAAAAAAAAAAAAAAAATCAGTGATGTGAAAGAAGAAGAAAGATTACAGAATTTGATTTCAAGAAACTAAAGGAACTTCCCAACAAAATTTGACACGTGATTCTAGAATGAATTAGGCTTGTTCCATAGAACAGTACATACACACATACATATACATACATACATACATACATACATACATACTACAAGGTCAACTGACAAAATTAGAATATGGATGGTATATTAAAGTATTTTCTCAACATTAAAATGGCTGATAGTTAAGTATTTAGGGATAATGATATAGGCAACTTATTCTGAAACAGTTCTGTATAATTATTGATTTGGTTTCTGCTATTTCTACTACAATTATTCTTACAAGTTTCATGAGTTAAAAGAGCCCTTCAAAAAGAGAAACTAAAAAATAAACCCCATCAAGATGCATGACTTCTGGCTTAAGATTTTACAGTCAAAAACACCATCACTGAAAAAGAATGTTACTTCAAAATTTAATTCTATTTTGCAATTCTGCCCTAGGAATAAAAAGTCTAAAAAAAAATCAGAGACTGATAATAAATAAATATTAATTCTTATGGAATTGTATGTAAGATACTAGTTCTTTATTTAGAAATATTTCTACATGATGGTACAACCATTTGTATGAATAGCAATACACTGCGTGGACCCTATATAAGACACCAGATATTATTCACATGTATATCTGCAAAGGCAAGGACATTTATGAATGGCGTTCCTCCCCCTGGACCTCCAGTCTAAATGGCAATTTCCCACATGTGGGAATACATCTATAAGAGCCAATATACATATATACGATATATACATTTTCATCTTGGATGTCTCCAGTACTCAAGAGAAATACATTATAAATGTAAACATTAGTAGATATCATTATGTCATCACAGTTTATTGTATGACTCCTGTCTGGCTTGAAAAGAGTAATTTAAAAAGAGCTTTTTTTATGAGATATATCAGAAAATCAAGGGAACAAACAAAATTGAACATAGAGTAGTCAGTACGATGCAAAATATCTTAATTTTTGCAGGTTTTTGGATAAGGAATCAACAAATTCATCTATAAAAATGATTTTCATTAGTAGTTTCTTGATTTTGTATATTCCACAGGCTAGTGATTTACCAGTTCTGTGGCTTTCACCAAACACTTTACTTACCACATCCTGATTTTGTTCAGAACTGTTTTGTATTATTTCGTAACAGTTCTCAAGATACGATAACCATGTAACCAAAAAAGAAACAAAAATACTACTTTTTGATGTCAGAAGTATTTTTATATGTCATTCTACATTCCCATAGAGTGCTAAATAACATTAAAAATGATTTATGTTTTCATATATATCATTCAAATTTATATTTTGCCCTGAATTATACATGAATAAAACTCTTAATATATAAGTATAGTATCTTCACTTATTATGAAGATTTTGGTAAATCACCTTGAAAAATAACTGGAAAATCCAACAAAACCTGAACATGTGTGATTTCATTATTAAGACAAATGGCTGTACCCTTGTGTGAATCTAGTTGTTGAGCACAGTCAAATAAACTGGTCTGTGTTTCTGATCTACTAATGAAGGTAGAAATCACTCCTATCTCCCAATTTCTACCTTCCCAGGTACTTCAGCCTTCTACTATCACTACCCTGGTAATTTCAATGTTGTACTTTAATTAACTGGGTGAAGTTTTCTATTAAAAAATTAAGTCTAGAAAAACAAGGTTCTGTCTAAAATAAGGGCAAGGTCAAACATTTATGAATTCTTAAGAAAGTGAGATTATTGGTTGTAAAATTAAAACAAAACCAAACTATTGTGTTAAACATTCACTACTGATGATTGCCAATAGAGCCCACATATATGCTATGGAAAATTCCTAAACACTTGATTATAGCTAACCTAAACATAGGCCAGGGCTGGGATTTAGCTCAGTGGGTAGAGCGCTGTGCTGCAGTCTCTGAGGTCCCAAGTTCAATTCCCAGCACTGCTAAAATGGGAGAAGGACCTGGCAATCCACTCCTAAGGCAATCCCAAAACAGTCAGCCATTGAAAACCCTATGAGGGTCGCTATGAGTCAGATACCAACTCGAGGGCACCTAACAACAACAACAACAACAACAACAAACATAGGCCATGCCTTACCTTGTTTTCTGCATAAGCAAGCCATCGGCTCCCAAGAGCAACAGGATTCATGTTTGGCCCAGGACAAGGATAACAGCCTGAAAGTTTCAAATGACAATATTCAGAAATGTCATAACAAGTTTCCTGTGGGTGCATCATATGTGAATGCCATAAAAACTGAAAAATCAAATGCTTGCAGTTTTTCAAGTTTCTAAAAACTCGATAGCTTATAGTTGTTATTTCAATAGGCAAATGAGACACACTTTTTTTTTCCTCCTCTATTTACCTTCCTTTAGGTATTAATGCACCTCGATTAAAGAAATAAATTTGGGAAGAACTGATAATCAGTTTTTGCATTAACTAGGCATTTTATGCTGTTATTCCTGAATGAGAGAATGAAGAGAAACCACGTAAAGTTCCTAACTCTAAAGCTCTTAAATCAAAGAAGAATTTCAGCAGGGGAAAGAGAAAGTATATGATGGGTTCAACAAGAGCAAAGATAACCTATAATTGTATGTTAACAAACATACACCGAAGGTAAACAATGATACCATAGTGGGAGAAAAAACACACTAAGGCATGGGGCCAATGAGGGTAAGGAATCCTCTAAGGGTTCCTCAAAAGAAACACATTTGAGAAGGTAGGCATATTGGTGCGTGCCTGTAATCCCAGGACTGGAGAGGCTGAGACAGGATTGCTGAGAGTTTCCAGACCAGCCAGAGGTACAGAGTGAGATTTTGTCTCAAAGAACAAAATAATCAAACAAACAATATTCATAGGGTTTTCAGTGGCTATTTTTTGGTAGTGGGTTGCTGGGTCCTTCTCCCAAGCCTACAGCACCTGGTGTTCCCAGGTGGTCTCCCATCCAAGTATTAACCAGGCCCGACCCTGCTTAGCTTCCACAGCAAGAGTGGTATGGCTGCAGGCATTAACTTTATCAGAGGAATATGTAAACTCAAAGATTTGATTCCCTTTTTGTACATGACCGAAACTCCTCAGCTCCAAACAGTGTCTGATACATCTGATAGCAAATATTCAATAAATATGCTTGAATAAATTAAATAATGAACTGAAGCTAACCAAGCATATTTATAAGGCATTCACAAAATGGTCTTCCACATAAGAAATTTCTTTTCAAATATCAAAGGAGCATGTCTGCCATTTTAAAATGGAAATCTTTAATATGTAACATATTTCCTTGAATGTAGAAAACCCTGTGACTAGCACTTGGTTATCAGCCTAATTTTGTTACTATTGCTGTGTTTCTCAAGTATTAAGGAAGCCCATACTGCTGTTGATTCTACTGAATAGCAGTTTTTACCTCATCTCCCTAAACTTCCATCTACTCTGAATCTTTATTTTGTGAAGAAGGTAATGACCTTATGAAGAAGAAAATGACCCTAAGAGGAAATCCACATAACATAAGAAACAAAATCTATCTCATATTGTTGGTCCTGGTTTGAAAAAACTATTTTTCTAAGGTTTGAAGGAGTGTGTTTGTAATTCTATCAGTTTCTGGGAAACTGACTCCTTGGTAACTGTGGTATTACTGTAGTTGCCAAATGCACATTATGATGGCATACACAGGATAAAGACACACTAAAAATTGAAGAAAGATAACACATCTGAATACACATTCTCTACTGTATATTCTGCAATACTTATATAATAGAATAGATTCCCACTGAGCAAGCAAACAGTCATTCATTCAAAAATATATAGATGAATGTATAGATGAATACATATATTCTACTGAAATTTTCAGAGTGGAGAAATGAGTGTAAATATGGTCTGTGAGAAAGATTTCCTTTTCAAATCTATCAGGAGAAAAAGAACCAAATACCTTTGGATGATAGCATCATCTTAGAGGTAGCTAATATCCTTAATTAGCTTTAAAAGTCAATATAATCTAACTTTCAATCAATTCTGATAAGTACTTCAACTGCTCTCAGATGCTATTAAGTATAGTCTCTTTATAAATACTAAGAAGCCTAAGGGAAAACAAAGTTTACAGTTCTTTGCCTCATTTTGAGTCAACCTTTTCAAAACTTAGTGGACCTCAATAATTACAGTGTATTGGAACGAAAGGAAACTTTCTGCTCACCAAAAGAATATTTTATAGCTGATATCAGCAGAACAGCAGCCACTAAGCACTGTCACAAACTTTTAAGACTCTTTAAAGATTAACCTTTGCCTCCAGCTAAACTTGGAAAACAAGTGAAAAGAGAGGGGAACTCTGAACCTCCATAATATTAGGACTAATTCTAACATGTTTACAATGTCCTTGAACAAAGCAAGCAGAAAAAATTGGATGCTAAACAAATGGAGAACTCCCAATTTAAATGAAGTTAAAATTCAAGAACAGCACCTAAACCTAAATGAGTATTCTTCCATAAGTAATCTGTTTTTTCTTTTCTTTTCTCTCCCCCCCTTTTTTTTCTTTTTCTTTTCTTTTGCAGTACTGGGGAATTGAACCTAGAATTCAGGCATAATTTTTTGCAAGCCCTCAACCACTGAGCTGTATCTGCAACCCATTTTTTTAATCTGTATTTTGAGACAGGGTCTTGCTAAATTACACAGGGTATCTCTGGCCTTGAACTTGTGATCCTTCTGCCTCCACCTCCTGAGTTGCTGGGATAAAAGGCATGTGCCACCATATCTGGCTGATGAGTGAAGAATTAAGAAGGCACATGAGAATGATACAATTTTACATGGTATCCTTCCAGAAAGTCAGTCCCACTGGAAAGGTAACTCTTGTTAAAAAACCAAGACTTAACTACTTTCTGTGATACTTTGGCCTGGCAATAATAAATAAAAACTTTGAGGTTTTTTTTTTAAGCAAGTACTGGCATTTACAGTCACCAGATTTTCAACAAAGGTACCCAGACGAGTCAATGGTGAAAAACTATTCTAGTCAACAAATGGTGCTAGGAAATGCACCCTACCTCCTACCACATATAAAAATTAATATGAAACTGATCAAAGACTTCAATGTCAAAGCTAAAATAATTAAACTCTTAGGAAAAAAATAGTAAACTTCGTGACCTCAGATTATGCAATATATTCTTGTATACAACAACAAATGTTCAAATGAAACAAGAAAAAATTAATTGGATGTCATCAAGACTTTGGTGCTTCAATGAACATCAAGAAAGTAAATGGTAACCTGTAGAATGGAGGAAAATGTTTGCAAACCATGTAACTGACAAGTGACATTTTTAGAATATAAGAACTATTACAACTTAATATTGAAAAGACAACTCAATTTAGAAATGGACAAACATACAAATGGCAAATAAATACATGAAAAATGATCAACATCACTGGCCATCAGGGAAATGCACACCATTACAAAAATGTGTAACTATCCACACTAAAGAAAGTGAAAACCTATGTCCACATAAAAACTTGTGCGCTAGTGTTCATAAAAGCTTTGCCCATAATAATCCACAGCTATATCCACACAAAAATGTCTAACCCCTTGAACAGATAAAAAGTAGTACATACAATATTATTTGACAATAAAAAGAAATGAAGACCTAATAGATGCCACACGATGATTATACACCTATGGTCAGTAAAAGATGCGAGTCACAAAGGACCACACTACATGATGTCTAGAATATTATGAACACTATCAACATCCCCCCAAAAATATATAAACACATAAAAATACTAAATATTTATTTGGAGATGTATTTAATCATTATACTGCTGATTAGTGACCATTCTAAGGTTTCATGAGACTGCAGCCATACCACTGTGGTGTGAGATCCCGTCATTCTTAGAAATTAAGCAGGGTCGGACCTGGTTAGTACATGGATGGGAGACAGCCTGGGGACACCAGTTACTGTAGGCTTGGGAGAAGGACCCAGCAACCCACTCCCAAAAATCAGTCTGCCATTGAAAACCCTATAAACAGCAGAGAAGCACAGACAATAGTATTTTGCCTGCTGTACGTAGGGTTGCTATGAGTCAGATACCAATTCAATAGCACCTAACAACAACAACAACAAGGTTTCAGGAGCATTGAGATAACTTCTGTTTTATTTCTGGTTTATTTTTCATATATATGAAACACATCATGAACTGCAAAGCATTACCACTCTAATGTTTAACTGGTGAGAACTATGTGCAGAGAACAGAAGAGTAACAGCTTAATTCATTGCACATATGTTCTTCAGTATCCACTAGTATCTGGGAAACAGGCTTCTTCATCTCGGGCAAAACCCAAAAGCACAAGGGTAAGTTTAACTTTTAATTTAAACTGGGTTTAGATCTCTTATGAATGTACCACTCTCTTCTAGTACATGTTACAAACATATTTCATAACATAAAAAGCAAAGCTCCTCTTAGAAAAAAATTTTTTTAACTTTGCATTTTAAGGCTACTTTAAATTCATTTCCATTTGTTTCATATATTATTCATCAGTAACATAAAGAAAGAAAACATACACTGACACTACTAACATTAAGACTATAGAAATAATTTTCTTCCTCAAAGTAAAAACACAGACCAATGCAAACAGAGTGCTTATGGGACACTCTTTAGTATCCCTGGAGACTTTGTATCTGCCTTTCAAGTTAAAAGGACATTTAAAATGACTACTAATGACATCTATCAGTCTTCGTCTTTTGTCTTCCTAATCATACTTGGTTTTGGATTTCTACATCAGACAGCTGCTCAAGGCCAACTTTTCTGTACATCCAAATACAAAGGTGTCTCCTTTCTCATCATATTGGCTGTTTTCTGTTAACAGTTCTCTATCAGCTCTCTTTACCTGTTCCACCCACCCTTTGGCACAAATTCCCATGATGCTTGCTCTGATGGACACAGCTGTCTCTACTTAGTCTACAATACTTTCATTGTATCCATGCATAACTAAGGTACTCAACTAAGAATGTATTATACAGGAGCTTTTCAAACTACTTTAGAAGTTAAATGCCTGCATGATCAAAACAACATCCTCATTAAGTGGAGATCTTGTCATTCTACATGGGCAATGATCCTACTTCTTTAAGGACTGGGTACCAATCAGTGGAGTAAACCTTTACTCTAAAAGCTATCTCAGTGTACCCCGTCCTACCAGGGGCCCCGTCCCCAATCCCTATATCAGTCTAACATGCAAAACTGGCTTATACTCGTGGCATACCATAAACCCAAATACAGAAATGCACATAGTCAATATTAAGTTTCAGTACAAGTAAAGGAAGGGAGATACAGGATCATGGCAGTCCGGACTGATGTAGAAATCAAAGAAAAATAAGCTTCTTTCATGTTATGAGATGGTAGCCTTTGGTCCCTGATTTTAAAATTTTTCTCATACTGAATTTTGTTCAAAAAGTCAACACAGATCACTTCAGGCAAAGCTATCATTCAACAAAAAGAAGCTAAATTCTTTCATTCAAATATTTGCTGAATATCATTAATCCTACCAATTTAAAAATCATATAAATTTGATCACTGAAGTTTTGAAATTAAGTAGAATTTTTTTTTTCAGTATTGAAAGGATGAACACAGGACCCTGCATATACTTTTCAGGTGCTCTTCCACTGAGATGCACAGCAGCCCCCTTTTTTATTTTTTATCTTGAGACAGGGTCTCACTACGTTATACAGGCTGACTCTGGCCTCAAACTTGCAGTCTGCTTGTGTCCACATCCTGAGTCACTGGGATGATAAGCATGCAACAATGTGCCCAACTCAAATAGAATAATTTTTAAGTAAGAATCACACATTTCATAATGGAAGTGTGAAATGAGACCCATTATTATTATTCATAAGGGTATTTATTTGCTGATGAAAATTAGGGAGGACTGTACTAAAGTGCTGTAATAAATACTATTCAGAGTTTGGAGAAATCACAAACTTTTCCTGTTGTTGATTTCTGAACTAGTTTTTATATAAAGTATGAACTTAAGCAAACCATTAAGTAACATACACTTAGGAATTTATGCAATCAAAATTTTGAGGCATCCCAATCCATGATAGCCATTGTACCAAGAGTACTCTGAGAGAATAAGTGAGAATCCTCATCGGTCAGAATATAAGCTACCTGACTAGGACTTACTTATAAACTGCATGCCACTTAAAAAGTATCTGACTTGCCAGGTGTGTTGGTGCATGCCTGTAATCCAAGTGATTCAGGAGCCTAAGGCAGAAAGATCACAGGTTCGAGGCCATAGGTAGCCTTCGTAACATTGTAAGATCCTGTCTCAAGATAAAAAATGGGCTTTGGAGCCAGGCACAGCGGCGCACACCTGGAATCCCAGTGACTTGGGAGGCAGAAGCTGGAGGGTTCCAAGTTCAAGACCAGAGGCAGCCTGTGAAATTTAGTGAAATCCTGTCTCAAAAAGTAAAAAATGGGCTGGAGATACACCTTGGTGGTACAGCACTTGCAAAGCAAGAAAGCACAATGACCTGGGTTCAATCCCCAGTACCTCAAAAATGGGGGGTGGGGGCACTAAGCGGGAGGCTTTGGGTGCAACTCAGTGGTAGATCACTTGCCTAGCATGTGCCAGACCATGGTTCAACCCTGCAGTACTGGAAAAAGAAGTTTTTAAAGTACCTGACTATACTACAAGAAACACAGTTGATTTTTCTAGACCTCTTCTTCCTATCAGAAAAATTCAAATAATACAAGAGAGACTAATGTTTTAACGATATTTGATTCAACAAAGTAGTGGGTGTAGAAAGATAAGGTGAAGCACTTTGGAATATATGGAAAAGATGCCCCAAAAAGACATTAAGAAAAAGCAGCTAAGTGTGGTGGCTCATGACTGTAATCCCAGTGACTTGGGAGGCAGAGGTAGAAGGATCAAGAGTTTGAGACCAGAAGCAGTCTATGTAACTTAGTCAGACCCTGTTTCAAGATTAAAAAAAAAAAAATACAAAAGGGGCTAAAGGTGCAGTTCAGTGGTAGAGCACTTGCAAAGTAGATGCAAGGTCCTGGGTTCAGCCCCAAGTAGCACTAAAAATTTTTTTTGCTTTAAAAAAAGCAAAAGAACAGAAGATATTAAGAGAAACTGTTATCTGGGTGTGCTATACGCCTGTAATCCTAGCAATTGGGAGGCTGAGAGAAGAATTTAGAGGTTGAGGCCACTCTGTGCTACACAGCGAGACCCTGTCTCAAAAAGGGGAGTGCTAACAAACATTAATATTAACCCGTTAATGCCCATCATCCTACATAAAGGACTGTAACAAATTCACCAATTACAATTCCTCAGAATTTATATCAAACTCGTGCATTATGTGAATATTATCACACACTATATCTCAACCTTTTCTCCTTCAAGCTTCATGCCTTTATGTTTAGTCTAGCAGAAACTGCAGTGTTGCAAACATTTCTGTCAAACTTGGTGTTACTGTCCTATCAACAGAATGCTGAGTGTTATCAGGTTAATAGAAACAAAAGACATTTGTGTAGAGTATAGATGATCAACTAAATCAACATCATTTCATACAAAATATCATGAAGCAGGTCGGGTAATGGCACACACCTATAATCCCAAGTACTTGGGAAGTTAAGAGGATTGACAGATGTTCAAAGCCAACCTGGTGCCTCTCTTCAACAGACGGTGCTAGAAAAATTGGATATCCATTTGTAGAAAACTGAAAATAGACTCCTATCTCTCAATTTGCATGAGAGTCAATTTCAGATAGATATCAGAGCTCAACATAAAACCAGAAACCTTAAAACTACTAGAAGAAAAGATAGGAAACAGGCTCCAACACATAGCCATAGGAAAGTATTTCCTTAACAATACTCCAATCACCCAGGAAATGACACCAAGAATTGACAAATGGGATTACATAAAATTAAAAACCTTCTGTACAGCAAAGAAAACAATCAACTGAGTTAAGGGAAAGCCCACTAACAGGGAGAAAATCTTTGCATACTATACAACTGATAGAGGACTGATTTCTAGAATATGCAAAGAACTTAAGAAAGCAAATGCCCAGAAAACAAATAACCCAAAATATAAGTGGACCAAAAAAAAAAAAAAAAAAAAAAAAAAAAAAAAAAAAAAAAAAAAAAAAAAAAAAAAAAAAAAAAAAAAAAAAAAAAAAAAAAAAAAAAAAAAAAAAAAAAAAAAAAAAAAAAAAAAAAAAAAAAAAAAAAAAAAAAAAAAAAAAAAAAAAAAAAAAAAAAAAAAAAAAAAAAAAAAAAAAAAAAAAAAAAAAAA
>VMDO01009008.1:0-52145 GCA_007922755.1 Pedetes capensis
AAAAAAAAAAAAAAAAAAAAAAAAAAAAAAAAAAAAAAAAAAAAAAAAAAAAAAAAAAAAGGCTGAGCAGTGTTACAGCACTTGCAAAGCATGCAGCACGAGGCCCTAAGTTCAAACCCCAGTACCACAAAAAATAAATGAAAATAAAATAATAATAATAATAATAATAATAATAATACTCAAGAAGGTGGACTTATACTTACTTTGATTAATGGGTTTAAACAACACAATTGTTATGCTGTCTAACTTGAAACTTTATTCCATCATTCAGCCAAGTATTTTCAGTTCACAGTTATGGAAAAGAATTTGAAGGTCAGATGAGGATAGATGAAGGACAGTGAGAAATAGATTTATATATTCTTCCTGCACCTCTGATTAATGATAACCAAAGCCAAATTCTAAAGGTTGTAAAATGGCACCTAATTTCTAGCATGGGACACATGGTCCTTTATGATCTCATTGCCAGCCTATCTCTTCTATTCACATAAACAGTACAATAGAACCTCTGAACTCACATGGCATCCCAGGCCCTTCTTCTGTGAATCAGCATGGATCCTTCTGCTTCTACCACCTCCCCCAGAATCAGTCCAGAGATCATATTACTTTACACTGATCTTTAATTCCTCCAGGCAGAATTTTCTCTTCTTTCCTTTCCATTTTCACTACATATAGCCAATCATTCCTTTAATCTTTGTTCAAACACTCATATCGTTTGGCTACTTGAAGAATACATTATGTAAGTTCATTAAAGACATAGAATGACATAGTCGTTCTGTTGTATCAGTGGAGGGCTCATTATTGGACCCCCACAGGTACTAAAACCTGAGATGTTCAAGTCTTTTGTATAAGGTGATTTAGTATGTGTGTATATCCTATGTCCACCCTCTTCTATAGCTGTTGCTGTTGTTATTAGGTGCAGTTGAGTCAGTATCCAACTCATAGCAACCCTCACAGGGTTTTCAATGGCTGACTGTTTCAGGATTGCCTGGGGAGTGGATTGCCAGGTCCTTCTCCCATTTTTGTGGTGCTGGGGATTAAACTCAGGACCTCAGAGACTGCAGGGCAGCGCTCTACCAACTGAGCTAAATCCCAGCCCCTTCTATACCTAGCACAGTGTACATGACATGTAAATCGTTATTTTACTATATTGTTAAGGGATTAATGACAAGAAAGCTATCAGCAGTGGCTTCATTTGAATTCAACTTGTAAAGTGTTTATCATACAGTAAAAATCTGATCCTATATATCAAATAAATGAATGAATGCATAAAGTCATGGGGATATATATTAAGAGTAAAGCACTATAGATTGCAAGCTGGAGGAGTATGAAGTGGCATTCATATACTGCAGTATACCCTACAGTGTGGGTAATAGAAAGCTAAGTTGAAGGAAATCATAGTGAAGGAGGTCAACTGTTTGTGAAGTTAAGATGTCTTCACGCGTATTATATTCATATTTAATGAGAGCAGCACTTGTAAAATTGAGAAAAACTGAGCCAGATTCTATTTTCCTTTGGTTAATCATACAGAATACAATAAAAAAATTTAGAAAGAAAAATGTCAAGGGTTTTGTCTTCATCAAAATTAAAAGAAAGTACCTTCAGACTTTCTCACTTTTTTCAAAGACTAGGACCCCAAGTAGATGTTTATCTTTCATGGAGAATGCAATCTCCCACAGGTGACAAATCAATATAAAAGTACAAAAATCACTTTATAGAGCTTACACAGGAACATGGCTTAGCATAAGATCAAACTCACATTTTGGAGCCCTGCTAGGGTTTTATTATCCAACTCCTTGGATACATTTTTTCCTTGGACTATAAAAATCACTTAAGTCAGCCAATGGGCAGGTAAACCTAAAATACTAAATCTTTTCTCACATACCTGCTGTAAACCTGTTTCCTTGCATTTTGATCTACAAAGAATAGAAGCTCCATGAGGGCAGGGTCAATACACAGCTATAATGCATGAACTAGCCTGAGATTTACATTGCAGGTATTACTTACATAAAATTTAGCATAGGATTTTCTGTCTCTGCCTAAGGAGTGAGATGTAGGTATACCACTCTATATACCCACAGGCCTTTATTTGTTACTGTATCTATCAGGAAGAATAATCAAAGTTTTAAAAAATATGAATTCAAGCTGGGCGCGGTGGTGCACGCCCATAATCCCAGCGGCTCAGGAGGCGGAGGCAGGAGAATTGCAAGTTCGAGACCAGCCACAGTCTGCGTAATTTATCGAGACCCTGTCTCAAGAAAAAAGTAAAAAAAAGAAAAATGGGGGGAGGGTGCAGCTCAGTGGTCTAGCCCTTGCAGAGCATGCAGGAGCAAGGCCATGGGTTCAACTCCCAGTACAAAAAAAAAAAAGTGTATATATATATATATATATATATATATATATATGAATTCAGATTTTTATAACATAAAAATTATAAAAATTATATGATCTTATTTAGGTCATCAGCAGCAAAGTGGATGGAATTAGAGAAAATTATTTTAAGTGAACGAACAGAAGCTCAGAAAGAGAAACACCACATGTTCTCACTCATATGTGGGAGCAGAATCAAAATTATAAGAAGGAAAAATCCTATTCAAAGGTCAGATCAAAAGAAAAGGGGGGGGGAGATAAGAATGGTGTCAATATAAATGGTCTAGAAAATGCATGCAATTGTTCTAACAAGATAAAAACAAAGACCACTACAGAAAAAGTTTCTATCTTAAACAGAACTGGAACCCAAGGTCATATAGAAAAATATTACCAAGTAAAAGATAGAGAAGACTTAGATGGGGAGGGTGGGAGTGGGTGAAGCATAAAGGAGGGTAAGGGGGAACCTATATGAATAATGTACATCAAAATGCATATATGGAAATGTCACAATGAAAAGCATGTCAGAATGAATCACATTAAGGTGTACAGTAAAAATTTCCAAAAGAAAAATTTATATGATCTTATTTAAGAAGTCATGGGAATGCAGGAATTCCTGTCATTATGTTAGATGATTTCAGTATCCCAGAGAGTATTTTAACTTCATAATATGTCCATCTTTTCTGATATGTCCTCATTCTCACTCTATTTGAGGTAATTATGCTCACAAATCAGGTACGTTGCATTCACATGAAATAAAAGCATTGACTACAAACTAATTGTTGTGAGGTGTCCTTGAGTCTGACTCATAGAGACCCCTATGTCAACAGACAAAACAATACATGATACCATGCCATGCCTGGCACTATTCTATTGTCAGTGCTTCTCTACTATTTATAAGATTTTCAAAGTCAGGTTCTTCTCCCAAGCCTACAGCACCCAGTGTTCCTGGGCATAACCTGCTTAGCTTCCAAGAGCTGATGGACAGTGATCCACAGTGATACGGCACAAACTAATAAGGCATATAAAATAGTTACCACTCTTCTTGCCATATGCTAAGTATGAAAGAAAGAGTAAATGAAGTTTGTTACATATTCATCTACATATCTTCCTGGTCATTCATAAAAGTAGATAATTAATTGAGATTAGTTTTTACAATAATATATTGGAGTAAGTTTTAATTATCATACACAATGGAAAAATATAATGTAAAAATATAATATAAAGAAGTAAAGGATTTACAAAGTACAATGTAAAATATTAACATAATATAATGAAATATGTAAGTATACCTTTTATTATAAAATATATAACTTTCTATTTATATGCTGATATATGAACTATATATGAACTCTATGTTATAATCAGCAAAAAATATTTTTTAGGAAAGTTATATTTAGTTTCAGTTTGTTTTCACTCTATCATGTATTACAATTTTGTGCTGCATTCTTTAATGTATGTAACCAATTATTTCCTACATTTATCCAATTATAGAGTTGGACACATTAGTAGGGTTAGTTAGCACTATTTACTCTGTACAACTACTGTACAACTAGTGTCAGGAATTTCATATCTCAAGTTTTCTCCTTTGTTAGGAATATATTTTCTCCCTCCTTTTCTCTCTCTTGTGCCTTTTTATACAAAGTATAAATTCAAATATAGATGGTTATGTAAAAATATTACAAATAATCCTAGTGAAATAACCCTTTTTTCCGCAGATTTTTCAGTATTTTTTTCACAGGTAAATTTTATATTGCTTTATTTTTAATTTACCTATCTTTATTCTTGTTCTAAAAGATAGAAACATAAATTGTCTACCTTTCTACATATCATAGCTCCTGGTATGTATTAAATACAATAAATTAATGGAGAAAGAACATTAATCATCTGACTCTTCAAACATTCTAGATTCTGATATTTCTTAACATAGTTTTTACCTGTCATCAAGTCATCAAGTGTCATTAAAAAGTGAAACCAGGAAGGAAACCCTGACATGTAACTTCTTAGGCATTTTTAATTTGTTTAAAATTTAATTGCATGTTGAGCACAGTGGCGCACATCTGTAATCCCAGTGATTTGGGAAGGAGAGCCAGGAGGATTGCAAGTTTGAGGCCAGAGGAAGCCTTCATAACTTAGTGAGGTCTTGTCTCAAGAATAAAAGAAAAAAGGGATGGAGGCACAGCTCAATTGTAGAGTGTGTGAGTGTGGGCAAATTATGCACAATGCCCTAGGTCCAGCTTCCGCCCTCTCAGCACTGCAAAAAATTAATTGCATTCTAAAGGGAACATTAAATATTATATATACATACATCTATATGTATATATATACATATATACATATATATACATATATGTATATATATACATATATATATGTGTGTATATATATATATATATATATATATATATATGAAGGTGGGGGAGGAAAGAGGAAAGAGAATGCAAGGAAAACAGTTTCATAGCAATCCAATTATTTTCTAAGATGACCTTATATTTTGTTTCTATATGGATTACTCGCAGTTTTGTAAATGGGCCACATGCTTTCTCTTTCCCTACTAAGATTTGAAATAGATGTAATTCCACCCACAAACCATTAAACACACATCATAATCATCATCATGCCAAAAGAATCAACAGATCTGTTCTAGAAGAAATGCAACCAGAGTGCTCCTTGTTAGCAAGGATGGCTAGATTGCATCTTACATATTTTGGACATGTCGTCAGCAGAGACCAATCCCTTAAGAAACACATCATGTTTGCCAGAGTGGAAGGGCAGTGAAAAAAAGGAAAACCCTCCACCAGATGGATTGACACAGTGTCTGCTACAAATGGGTTTAAACATAAATAAGATCCTGTGCCTGGCACAGAATCGGGGAGTATTTCGATCGGCTGTACATGGGGGTCGCTATGAGTCCAACTCCATTGGAGGGCACCGAACAACAACATCCCCACCCCTACTTTATTAGGTCTGAGGAAAGGTTATATTTTAGACTTACCGTGATGCATTTTATTTGTTAATTTACTTCCTTTTCTCTACTATTGGTATTTGAATATTTGTGGAGGTATATTGTACCTTGTTGTTGCTTTGTTTCCTAAAAATCACTGCAGTGCCCAAAGCCCAGTAGGCATTACAAAACAAAGCAAAATATTTGATCCATGCATACTCCTTATTAGTTTTTCTGTGACTATTTTCTGCCTCATTTATTCTTGCCTATTCTTTGTATCCAGTTACATGATAGTTTTCCCTGTTGTATGAATTTTATTTAAAGATTCTCTGCTATTCACTTTTGTAGGTATTTCAAGAATTATTAAACTTTTTCCCTTTTCTTTTCCTCTTTTGTCCTAATATTCATATTTATTACATGTGGCTGCGGATTATGTTTTTGAAAGATGATTTCCTTTAACCCCCACCACCCTTTCTCTATTAAATCACCTGGGCCAGTCTATGCTAGTTTCCTGTAGATTCTAGTTTCCTACAGAAATGTAAAGGAGTCACAGCAGAGACAATGTATTTATAGGGATAGAGAAAGAGGAAAAACAGTACTTTCTCACTTTCAAAGCTGGAAAAGTCTCCTGTAGACTTGAGAAAATGAAGAAATTCAGAGAGAAAGCAAGATCTGCAGAATTTTCTTGTAGGATTGAGGAATTTTAGATATAAAGAAAATTTTACATTCTTATAAGTAGAACCACAAAAGCCTAAAATTTAAAGAGTGGGAAAAGCCTTCTCCAGAGCATTTTGTGTGGATAGGTGACTAGAGAAAATTATGGATATGTCGGTGAAAATATTATTGAGTGGATATTTGATTTCCTGAACAAGACATAATTCTCCCTTTATTTGTTTCATGATACAGTTTATACACCAAGACATAAGAATAAGAGAGAAGTCTGTCTCTGAATTAAAATTTGTTTGTATCTTGTTAGCAAAATAGGATTACAAATGACTTTCACAGTAAGATTTATACTTACCATGTATGCTGATTATTTTGTGTTACTTAACAAAATGAGGTTTCAGAATGAAATAACATTATGCATTGTTTTATTTCAGCATAAATAGATAAAAACCACATATTCAAAACAAAAATAAAAGTAGCTTTTGAGAGTACCCTAGTTGGCAGTCTGTGTTTAAATACTGTGCTTACTACATATATTACAGGCATAATAATTGCTAAAACTGTTTAGTTAGTTCATATTTTCACATTACAAGACATTGGTTTTCTAGGAAGATTGAAAAGAAAGATTTAATTTTGGAGAAATAAAAAGTTTTTGAGAAATTCACTATTGTTCTTGTTATTATTGGATATCACTGAATGGGGTTCTACTCAAAAGTACCCTATGTACAACAGAATGAAACGTTCCTCGACACTGTGCAGAGGGTCTCCTGAAAAAGCAGGGCAGCAATATATCAACTGAGATAAACTCCAACCACTCCTAGTGAGATTGTTTCAGGAGGGGACTGTCAGGTCCTTCTCCCATTTTTGCAGTGCTGGGGATCCAAACCAGGGCACAGCAGCACTATCAATTGAGCTAAACCCCAAATCCACAACATATAATATTTATCATTATTACTCCCTCCTCAGGAGCCACTTGGTGTTTTTAATAGTCCATGGCAGGGAAAGGGTCACCATCCAGTCATATGTTACCCAGAATTCTGCCATGTGTGTTCCCCAAAGGCTGGGTTGATTCTCATTATCCTGGTGTCAACACCACTAGGCCAAACTTTGTCTTTTCCTATTGAAAAATTTGTAAGACTCAAGGTTTCCAAAATGTCATATATTTATTTGGTTAAGATATCATTTTGTATTCTAAGTATCACAAATAACATTGCTATTTCCAAAGCTCAAAATGCTAGAACCAATTTGTACTGATTTTCTTTCCCATTTATATCAAGTATGAAGAACAAGTGCTTGAATCCCAGGAAATTTATTTTTCTTTTACTTACTTTATAAAATTCCATATTTTCTTCTAAATACAAATTTACACTCTGTATACAAGGTATTTCTTTTAAATCAGAGCAAAATAATGTCTGTTTTCAATGAAATAAAGTTATACTATAACTCGGCCCGCTTCAAGTACAACAGAATTGTTCCATGGATCACAGCTTCAGGCTCTTTGACATATGCTCACAGGCTTTATTATCTTTTTCATAGATTAAAAAAGATCTGTCAGATGAATTCATGAATAGGGTTCCCATCTATATCACTGCAAATGCACTAAGAGTGTTTGCAGCTGCATTCTTTGGTATGGCCACACAGATAAGCAATAAATCATTTGTTGTTTTCTTTATATCATTTTTGTTTATATCGCTTTCTTGTTTGCTGTTCAGTAGCTTTAGATCAAAAGTCACATTCATTGGGTCAATTTGGCAACTATAAAATACAGATACTAAGATCTAGCTTCTTTTTTAAATATTTATGCATCATTTTAATTGTGATTTATAGTTAGACACATATTACTTTTAATCTATCCAATAAAATCATATTCTAATGACTATGATATACTAATTTATAGATAATAAAAATATTGGATTTTAAGATGGACTAGCCTTGCAAAATCCCAGGGAAGTGCTAGCAGATTGTTAAATATTCATTTTAAATTTTATTTAGGCACTCAATATCAGCACTAAATCATCTCTATACTAACAAAACATTACTTAATATGATTAGACAATATTTGCTTTGAAATAACAGAACATTGTTACCTTACTTGTGTTCATGAAAGTGGGCTCATTTAACCTAAATAGAAGGACACAAAAAAGAATTTTCTAATGTATTATATTTTCTGCAGCCATAGTACCCTGGCATCCCATCCCACTTGATCTCAGAAGCTAAGCAGGGTCAGTCTAGCTAGTCCTTGGATGGAAGACCACCTGGGAACAGTAGGTGCTACAGGCTAGCAGAAGGACCTGGCAATCCACACTTGAAACAATCCACCATTGAAAACCCTGTGAATAGCAGAGAAGCCCTGACAATAGTGTTGGGCAAGGCACAGTGTTGGGGATTATTTTGTTCTGTTCTACATGGGGTCACTATATGTCAGACCTGACTAGAGGGCACCTAACTACAACAATGTAGTATTCAATGGCTCATACATTGTATATGATCACGATAATATAATTCAGCATAGTAGAAGGTCATGACCAAAAAGAAAAAAATTAAAAATAAATTTAAAAAATAAAAAAGAGTAAAAGAAAAGAAATGATATATTCACTTGAGATCAAGTAATTTTATTTTCTGACTGTGCAGGTTATGTGCTACATTTTAGAATATAATTTAAAACCCCACATAATTTTCAAGTTTCTCTTGCTTTCTCTTTACAGGTGTGCACCAAGGTACCTGGCTTCTCTTTCATTTTAAGTAGAAAGAAGCTGATGAAAACATTTGTCAAAAGCCTAAGTTGATGCAATTAGTTAAATAACACATTCTCAGAAATTAAAATGATTTGAGATTTCTTTTTTATAACAAATATAATGAATATATATGACATTTCAATACCTTTAGCTATGTTTTACAAAAAGTACTTAATTACAGTCATTATGAAATAAAGTATTTCTCTTTCAAAAACAAATTAAATATGAAAGGTCCTTATTTCAATTACCTTGTTATGAGACCCTATATTTACTGTAGGTGGCCTTAAATTCAATTATATAATTAAATAAAAATGGCTGATTTATTTGAGTAAAATTCACTAGATTATAGAGTTAATGAATCAGAACATATGTGAATTTTAATCATGATGTTACCACACTGCCAGGACTCATGCCAGGTACATAATTGGTGCCCAATAAGAAATTGTTCAATGAATATGTAAATAAATCAAATAAGTTGAACTTTCAATATGTGACAAAAACATGTATATGTGTATTTGTGAGTGTATTCAGGCTAATGTATAAGGAAGTGTGCTCAACTAACCTTAATTTTCCTCTCAAATTAGCAGGAATTCCCATTCTAAGTGACAAAAAGAAATGTAATTTGATTCAAGAAGTTAATTGACTGGATTGTGTATGTGGTGATAGGACTCAGTAATCTGGGAGAGAACTAAATAGCGATACTTTCAAAGTGTTTTTCATTAGGTTGATTTATCAGAATAATCAACAACAAAACCAAAAATTTCAGAAAAGAAAATAATTTTATTATAATATAATGAGGATATATGATGATTTTTTTAAATAGTGTCAAGTTTTTTAACACTAGTCCTGTTTAAATGTGAGGGTTGTCTAGTCCTTGAATCTCAACTAACATTTGATGAGTCATTTGTAACAACACTACAAAGCCTCTCAGACTTGTCAGAATATACCTTATAGCTTCTACACATTTGGTAGCACAATCATTCTCGAAGACTTGAACTATAATATATGACCTGATTACCCTGAGGACAACATATTCAGGCAAATCTAGTCACATGAAGTACTCATGTGTGAGTATTTAAATCGACAATCTCAGGTGAGTCCAACTGTTGATCTTTGTATGCTCACTGTCTAGAATTGTAAGTAAAGTTAAATCCAAATAAATCTAGCCCTAGCCTTTTGAATAATTTTCATCCAGTAATTCAAATCTCTCTTCTCAAGTCACAGACACTGAGGAACAGAGAAAAGCCATGTCCAGTCTGTTTTGTCTGAATTCTTGTCTACAAAATTCACGAGTTTATCAAGAAGTAATTTTGCTTTTGATTAATGGTAAGGATGTGGACATTTGTTACAGTTTAGTAGATACCATAGTAGATACTTGAACAAACTGTACAAATGAGTAAGCTACTAAGAAATCTGAAAAAAATCATGAGAGATATCATGAACCCAGCCAGTTAACCAAATTAGTTATCTGTAGTTGTTTGAGAATATTCAGTATTGGAAATGGATAGTGTTAAGTGCAACAAAACAGAACATGTTCACCCAAAGTGTAGCAACTCAAAAGGGCTGCTGATAGGATACATATTGACAGTAGTTAGAAATAAGATCAACAAAAGTGAATAAATTGGGATAAAGTTACAGAGGACATTGCAGCTAAAGGATCTGATATAGTAATATAAATAAAATATATTTTCATTTTCAACAATTATAAGGATATATATGTGTGTGTGTATATATATATATATATATATATATATATACATATATATATATATATATATATATATACCAATGTATATATATGTACATTGGTGTATATATATATACACCAATGTACAACAGATGGAAACACTTCTCGATTCTGTGCCAGGCACAAGATCTTATTTATATTTAAGCTGATTGTTGCAGACACTGTGTCAATCCATCTGGTGGAGGGTTTTCCTATTTTTTCATTGACCTGCCACTCTCCCAATCATGATGGCTTTCTCCAAGCCCTGATCTCTCCTGATGACATGTCCGAAATATGTAAGATGCAGTCTGGCCATTCTTGCTGCCCTGGAGCACTCTGGTTGCCTTCTTCTAGGACAGATCTGTTGGTTCTTTTGGAAGTCCACGGCATATTCAATAGACATCTACAGCACCATAAATCAAAAGAATCAATTCTTCTCCTGTCTCCTTTGTTCAATGTCCAGGTTTTACAACCATATGATGCAACTGAAAATGAAATGGCATGAGTCAGGCACATCTTCCTCTTCAATATGACATCTTTGCTTTTCAATACTCTAAAGAGATCTTTTGCCACAGCTTTTCCTAGAGCAATGCCTCTTTTGATTTCTTGGCTGCTGCTTCCATGGGTGTTGATTATACAGCCAAGCAAAGGAAAATCTTGGACAACCTCAATCTTTTCTCCATTTATTGTGAAGTTGTATACTGGTCAAGTCATAAGGATTTTTGTTTTGTTGATGTTTAGTCACAACCCATATTGAAGGCTGTGATATTTGATCTTCATCAGTAAATATTTTAAATCTTGTTCACTTCCAGCAAGCAGAGTGTGTCACCTGCATAACGCAGGTTGTTTATGACTTTCCTCCATTCCTGATGCCACATTCTTCCTCATAAAGTTCAGCTTCTCGGGTTATTTGCTCAGCATATAAATTGAAGAGATATGGTGAAAGTATACAGTCCTGACACACACCTTCCTCAACTCTAAACCAGGCTGTGTTTCCTTGTTCTATTTGAACAACTGCCTCCTGGATCACATGTAGATACCTCATGAGCACAATTAGGTGCTCTGTTATTCCCATTTTCCAGAGTGTTATCCATAATTTATTATGGTCCACACAGTCAAATGCCTTTGCAAAGTCAATAAAACATAGATAGACATCTTTCCTGCCCTCTTCGGAATCCTGCTTGATTTTCCACTAATTCTCTCTCTACATACTGATGCAGTCACTTTTGAATGATCTTTAGTAAAATGTTGCTTGCGTGTGATATTAATGGTATTGTCCGATACTTTCCACATTCAATTATATCTCCTTTCTTGGGAATAGGAATAAATACAGATCTCTTCCAGTCAGTTGGCCAAATAGCTGTTTTCCAAATCTGTTGGCATAAACACGTTAACACCTCTAGTGCTGCATCTGTTTGTTGAAACATCTCTACTGGTATTCCATCAATTCCTGGAGCCTTATGTTTTGCCAGTTCTCTCAAGGAGACTCTCACTTCATCCTTCAACACCATTGGTTCCTCTTCATATGCAACCTCTTGGAATGGTTGGTCATCTACCAATTTTTTTCTTGTATAATGACTCTGTGTATTCCTTCCAGATTCTTTTAATGTTTCCTGCATCAGTTAATGTTTTCCTTGTAGAATTTTTCACTACTGCCACTCGAGGCTTGAATTTTTTCTTCACTTCCTTAAGCTTGAGAAACACAGAGCGTGTTCTTCCCTTTTGGTTTTCTGCCTCCAGCTCTTTGCACGTGTCATTATATTTGCTTTTGTCTTCTCCAGATGGCTTTTGAAATCTTCTGTTTAGCTCCTTAACTTCATCATGTCTTCCTTTTACTTTGGCTGCTGGATGTTCAAGGGCAAGTTGTAGTGTCTTTTTTGACATGTAATTTGGTCTTTTCTTTTTTTCTTATCTTTTAAAGAACTTTTTGCTTCCTTCTTGAATGATATCTTTTATGTCGTGCCACAACTCTTCTGGTCTCCTGTCATTTGTGTCTAATGCATTAAACCTATTTTTAGGTGGTCTCTGAACTCAGCTGTGATAGACTCAAGGTCATACTGTGGCTCTCCTATACTTGTTCTAATTTTCCTCAGCTTCAGTTTGAACTTGCATATGAGAAGTTGATGGTCTGAGCCACAGTCAGCACCTGGTCTTGTTTTGACATTTTGTATAGAGCTTTTCCATAGTCTCTTTCCACATATGTAGTCAATTTGATTCCTGTATGTTCCATCTGGTGAAGTCCATGTGTATAGTCTCCGTTTATGATGTTGAAAAAATGTATTTGCAATGTAAAGGTCATTGGTCTGACAAAATTCTATCTTGCAATCTCCAGCTTCATTTCTGTCACCAAGACCATATTTTCTAACTCCTGAGGCTTCTTCTTTGTTCCAACCTTTGCATTCCAGTCACCAGTGATTATCAGTATGTCTTGATTGCATGTTTGATGTATTTCAGATTGCAGAAGCTGATAAAAGTCTTAGTGTTGGGTGCTTAAATTTGAATAATAGTCATATTAACTGGCCTTCCTTGTAGGCGTATGGATATTATTCTATCACTGACAACATTGTATTTCAGGACAGATCTTGAAATGTCTTTTTTGATGATGAATGCAACCCCAATTCTCTTTAGTTTATCATTCCCAGCATAGTAGACCAAATGATTGTCTGACTCAAAATGGCCTATGCCAGTCCATTTTAGCTCACTGATGCCTAGAATGTCAATGTTTATGCCCTCCATTTCTCTTTTTATCAATTTCTAATTTGCCTAGATTCATACTACGTACATTCCATGTTCCAATTATCAATGGATGTTTACAATTGTTTCCCCTCATTTTGAGTGGTGCCACATCAGCAAGTTGAGCACCCTGGGGCTTTGCTCCATTTCTGTCATCATGGTAGACTCTACTTGGAGGAGGCAACTCTTCCCCAGTATTCTTTTGAGTGCCTTCCAACCTGGTGGGCTCATTTTCCAGCACTATATCTGACAGTGTTTCTTTGCTATTCATAGGGTTTTCAATGGCTAGTTGTTTCAGGAGTGGCTCGCCAGGTCCTACTCCCTAGTCTGTCTTAGTATGGAAGCTCAGCTGAAGCCTGTCCACCATGGTTAACCCTACTGGCATCTGAGATACCAGTGGCATAGCTTTCAGCCTCATGGCAACACACAAACTCCCACAGTGCCTCAAACTGCCAGATGTGTGATATATATATATATATATATATCTCCATTGTTGTTAGGCACTGTCAAGATGTTTCCAACTCATAGCAACCTGCATAAGGTTTATAATGGTTATTGTTCTTCAGGATTGCTTTGAGAATGGATTGCAATGTACTCTTGTTTTTGTGGTGCTGGGGATTGAACAAAAGTCCTCAGTGAGTGTAGCACAGAACCCTCCCAACTGAGCTAAACATATCCATATTGGCAAGCATCTAGTTAAGTATATTTATATATTGAGCAAATAAAAACATGCATGTGCTATTTATGTATGTGTATATGACAAATCATACATATATATTAACAAGTAGGTATCAATTTGAACAAAACTAAGAAAAGTAAGAATTCATATTTTTTAATTTTAAAGTTCTTAAGTAAATTTCAACAGACTTTCAGGCTTTTATCATTTTTTTCTTTATTTTTCATTTTGCTAGTGGTTGCACTGAGGGCCTCACATATGCTTTGTGAATATTCTACCATGGAGCTACACCCTCAGCCCATTTTTGCTGTTTATTTTAAGACACAGTCTTACTAAATTATACAGGTTGCCTCTGGCCTGGAAGTGGAGATTCTCCTGTGTCCTTCCTCCCAAATTGGGCTCATTTTCAATATACTTCATGATTATGCAGACCCTTAAGCTAGTCCTAGTATTTAAGCAAGTAAGTTTTTTACAGCTGTTAGATGACATCAGTTAGTGTGTATATTGTTTTTATATTACACCGAATGATTTTCTTTCTTTTGTTCCTTTGTTTTCTACTTTGAAATAACTATGAAATGTACCAAAAATGCATGTTGGTCTTAAAAGGGGTAAAGTATACAATGAGGACCTGGATCAATGCCTGAGATTTCATTCCTTTGTCTTCCCTTGTATAAGCATTGGCAGAGAATAACTAAAATGACAAAAAAGTGAAAGCTTGAGGAATGCTAATAGAGTTCACTACTTTTGTTATTTTAATTTGCTTCTCTAGATTTACTTCATCATCTGTTGTTGTCACGCGTCATTGAGTCAGATCTGACTCAAAGGGACCCTATGTACAACAGGAGAAACACTATTGTTTGTGCTTCTCTGCTATTCATAGGGTTTTCAATGGCTGCTTGTTTTGGGGAAGTGGGTTATTGTGTCCTCCCAAGCTTACTGCACCTGATTTTCTCAGGCAGTCTCCCATCCAAGTACTGACCAGGCCTAACCTTTCTTAAGCTTGCAAGATCAGACAGGGTAGGCTGCCACAGTGGTACAGCTGCAGGCCACTTCAACATCTGGGAAGCCTATAATATACAGGAATATAGGCCTTTTTAGTATTATGATAAAACAAAAGGTGAGATCAGAAAAGAACTTATGTGAAATGAAAATTTTAAGGAATATATACTTTTAAAATATATAAATTTACTTTTATTTAAAAATTTTAAACAATTCTTATCAATTTATACACTTCCAAATGTTGTTTTTGTTCGAGGCCTTCAAGTAGGTCAGACTCATAGTCACCCTCATAGGGTTTTCAATGGATGATTGTTTTGGGATTGTTTTAGGAGCAGATTGTCCTTCCCCCTGTTTTGCAGTGCTGAGGATCAAACCCAGGTCCTCAAAGAGTAGCAGTGGAGCAGTGCTCTACCAATGGAGTTGATTCCCAGCCTGTACTTCCATATAGGAACCATAAAATTAAAAAAAAGAGAAAACTTTAAGTGACTTTATTTCACTTGGAACTAGAATGTATTGAGAGGGGTGTGTGTGTGTGTGTGGGAGAGAGACAGAGAGAGAGAGAGAGAGAGAGAGAGAGAGAGAGAGAGTGCCTGAGAAGATATTAATTTCAAAGTTGAATAAAAAAATCCAAAGCCTCCATTTTTTCTTTACTAAATGAAATATAAAACTGAGAGAATTATTCTCTCTTTCTAACTTGTAATTTTATCACATATAAAACAAAGAAGATATGACATAAATATTTGCATCTTTTATACAAGCATAAAATATGAAAAGTATATACCATAATCTGAACCAAACACCAGAGGTGATATTTTGCTGTATTTTCTTTTCATTTTTTCAATAGACATATATTCATAAGTTAACAAATTTTAGAACACTATATTTAGGTTCATTTACCAAATAAAATGAATATTTTCCTTAATTTAAATTAGTTTTCTAAAACATCCCTTTAAGGACTATATATTTTCACTTGCTGAGGTTTTGTGAAAATAAATTTTATTCTTTGAAAAATAAATCCTTTCTCTCAATAACTTAAGGAATTGAATGCAACTAATAGAGAAGGCATACATCTGGTCTATAAAATCAAAAATTACAGCAATTAGCTTATAAGGATTGTTTCTGAGAAGACAATGTTGTTGTTGTTGTTAGGTGTCATCGAGTCGGTATCTGACTCATAGCGACACTGTGTACAACAGGAGAAACATTATTGTCAGTATTCTCTGCTCTTCATAGGGTTTTCAATGGCAGATTGAATTTTTGGGAATGGGTTGCCAGGTCCGTCTCCCAAGCCTACAGTATTTGGTGTTCCCAGGTGGTCTCCCACACAAGTACTAACCACTCCTGATCCTGCTTAGCTTCCAAAATTGGACAGGATCAGATGCCACAGGGCTATGGCTGCAGGAGAGAAGACAATGGTGAAATGAAAACCTAAAAATTGTCAGTTTCATAATCAGCTTTAATTGCTACCTTGGTGACAGAAACATGATTTTGGAGAACTGTATATGCAACCAGAAGCATGGAAAGACTTTTTCTATAATTGACTGAAATAAATTTGCTTAGAAAACTGAATAAATCAGCACATATCCCTTAGTACATGATCATATCCTTATTACATGTGCAGTCTATTTGCTCTTTGTATATACTTCAGCCTCAAAAGTACATCACGTGGGAAAATGGTAGCATTCATTCTATCCTTAAAGGGAGATTCCTTCAGCCTCAAGGGAAGAACATGATTTAAGGTTCTAACTTACTGTTCTCTAGCTTTTCAGTCAGCAGCAACAAAAGAGTTATAGATAGACATTCGCATGATATTCCAGAAACAGAAAGGCAATGCTATTTGAGAAATAAAAGCTTTTCCTAGACTGTACATCAAACTTAGTAAGTAATAAGTATGGCCATAGGGAGGACAAAAATTAAACTTAGAGGAAGGCATATGGCTTACATATGTCTTTTCCTCTCTTTGTTGTTTGTGTCTACAGCAGTAGTACCCTGGCATCTCATCTTGTCAGATATCTGAAGCTAAACAGGGTCAGCCTAGTTATTCCTTGGATGGGAGACTTCCTGGGAACACTGGGTACTGTAGGTTTGGGAGAAGGACATGGTATCCCACTCCCCCAAACATCAGCCATCAAAAACACTATGAATCGCAGAGAAGGACTGACATAATACTGGGAATGGCACAGTGTTGGGGAGTGTCTTTGTTCTGTTGTACATAGGGTCATTATGAGTTGGACCTAACTGGAAGGCACCTAACAACATCTGTTGTTTATCTATAAATAATATTGCTGATTCTCTACCACTAATATCAGATCACTAATATCTCTGTCATGCTATGGTGACAAAATCCTCAGAATAAATAAAGTCCCACTGTTCTAGACCAAATATTTACAAACTTTTCCCTAAAGGCAGAGAAAATATTTTAGATTTTGGGGAAGAAATGATATTTTGCACAACTCCTGGATTCCACTGTTATAGAGTGAAAGCAACCACAGCCAATGTAAGGTACAAATGCTCATAGCCAAGTTAAGTTTAATTCTAGAAACTATTTGAATTTCACATGATTTTCATGTATTATACAATAATATTCTTTTATAAGTGGCTTGAATATTTAACAATGGGAAAAATATTTTTAGTTCATAGGCCAAACAAAATGTAGCATTTCTCAATCAATAGTCTATCAAACTATTTGCCTATAAATTTCCTTAATTGAAACTCTCTCCTCTCTTTCTCTCTCTTCTCTCTCTCTCTCTCCCTCTATCTCAATTAGATTTATAGCTTTTTTATTTTTTAAGTATGGCTAAACCACCCTGGCATTAGATCTCCTCTGATCTCCAAGCTAAGCAGCATTGGGCCTGGTTAATCCTTGGATCAGAGATCCCCTGGGAATACATGGTACCCTAGGCTTGGGAGAAGGAAGTTGGCAGCCCACTCTTGCAACAATCAGCCATGGAAAACCCCATGAATAGCAGGGAAGCACTGTCAAACATTGTGCCAGGCAATGCACAGTGCTGAGTAATGTTTTGCTCTGTTGTACATAGAGTTGTTGTGTCAAACCTGACTTGAAGGCTTCTAACAACAATAACAACAACAACCTCCCTGAAAGTTGCAAATTTCCTCTACATTAGGGATCCCCTGTCCCTGGGGTTCAAACTGGTTCTGGTCTGTGGCCTACTGAGAACTGGACCACACAGCAGGAGGTGAATGGCAGTGTTACTAGGCAGCAGGGTGCCTCTTTGGGTCATTGGTCTCCTTAATAAAATAATTTATAAATGGACCCTAAAGGAACTTCAAGGAAAGTTTATTTAAATCAGGGAAAAGACAGTGTCCCTATGTGCCAGAAAATGCAGACTGGGGTTTTAGACCTGCCCGGGCAGAAAGGAGATGGAAAAGACAGAAAGGAGAAAAAAGTTATGCTTCTTGAGATAGAAATCAGAAAGTAAGTAGGTTCAGCAGTGAAGATCCATGGAACAGTTGGATTTACACTTCTGAGTGGGAGGTCAGAAAATGTACAGGTCCCACAATGAGCCTGCAGTTGGCTCTGAACTTCTGCATAGAACAAAGGACATCTGTGAGTAACTGCTGACTTCTGTGGATTGCTCTGGACATTGCTGAGAGTTGCTGATACTGCACACTGCAGACATTGTGGATTTCTGGATCCTGCTGAGAACTGTAGACATTGTTGAGAATGTGGGCACCTAAACACTGAAGGCTGAGAATAACCAAGGATAAAGATGGACTCGCCCTCTAGGGGTGAGGCTTTGGGAGTTTCGAAGTTCCTATCTCATTAAGAGGATGGATATTCTTTCCTTGTTTTTACATTTTATCCTATTTTATTTTATTATTTTTTGCAGTATTTGGAGGTTGAATACAGAGCCTCACACATACCTCACCATTTATTTATTTATTTATTTATTTATTTATTTATTTATTTATTTATTTTTGAGTCATGGTCTCATTAAGTTATACAGGCTGTCTCTGTTCTTGAACTTGTGATCCTTCTGCCTCCACCTCCAACTTCCCCTCTTTTTGATTTTGTCTTTAGGTGTATCCAGTTTCTCTTACCTTTTGGCTTAAGTTTGTCTCTGTGAACTGTAGAAAATATTTTTCTGTGTATCACAGGAGTGGTCCTGCCTCAAATGGGAATCCCTCTTTCTAGCCTAGATATAGAGGTACCAGGTATCTTCATAAGTAAAGTGAGTTATTATTTATAGACTGGACCATTTGTAAAAGTGCTACAGGTTACAGACCAGGTCACTCATAAGACAGGTATTACCTACCAGAAATTCTGCTATTCACAAAGGATATTACCTACCAAAGAAGAATTAGCCATTTTGTCTTAAAAGAAGCTCACACTGATATTCATATCACAAATGGTGCCGGGGAAGCAGATGGCTGTAAGGGTCCCTGTTATTTCCTTTATTCTTGTTTAGCATCCTCCATAAGCCAGCAAAATTTCACCTCTTCTCACAGCTACTCCCCATTGCCCACATTACCAACTGAGGTCGGCCATCTGTCAGATCTGGGATGTCTTTATGTTGTCTTCCACAAAACTGGTCCCTAATGCCAAAATGGTTTGGGACTACTGCTCTAAGTAGGTCAGTGTCAGGCATGCATCAGATGATCAATAAATATTTACTAAATGAGTGGTTAAAATTGAAGAAAAGGTACTTGTACTTTGAACTAGAGACATCGTTCCCATTCATATATTTCTCTTCTGCACAAAATAATTACAGAAGAATATGGACTACATTTTCAGAGAATTAAGGACATATGTTGGCAGTAAAAGTATCTTATATACCAAGATGCTATGAGCCATTTTAAAGAGAAATGTAAAGGATCATTTTTTGCAGAAGCAAAGACCTTAATATCATATCATACATATATCACCATAAGAACATTAAGAAAACAGACCAAAATAACTCAGAATTTCATTAAATTAAGAAAACTAGAAGTGTGGCTTTAGTAGGTATAGTCATAACAATGAAGCAGCACATTTCTGAATTGATATCTAAAGCCCTGAAGGTCATATTTCTATGGACAAAGGAAAATGTATTCTAATATTGCTATTTTGATACAAGGATATTTTACCCGTATAATTCAGACTTTGCCATTTTCCTTATTCTGTAACCAGATCTTTCTTTTTTTTTTTTTTAATGAGAATACTTTGGTTTTTAAGATACCAATACAAATACTAATACTATTGCCGTGATTGAAACTCATGCAATAGAGAATTCTGAGATTATCTTCTACACAAGTAAAGAATAAGCTGGCTGTCCAAAACAGAATAAATGCTTTCATGGTTCTGGAACCTAATCTGAGGGATGCAATGTTCAATGAAAAGCAGAAGAAAAAGCTCCTAAATTTTGGAAGGTAGTTGTGCATTTTAATTTACTCTGTTGTGATTCCCTAATCATCAGCCTGATCATAACCTTGAAGTCCACCATTTGGGATATTGCGAACCTAATCCAGAAGAAATGTGGTTGTGTGTTTTGACCTATCTGATGGTTTCCTGAAGGAACCACCCAAAAGATTGCCCCTGTTTTATCAATTTTGGGAGCTTGTTCAGGACTAAGGTAGCTTCTCTGGTGACACTTGTCAAATCATTTAAATGAAAATGTATTAGAGACTGCTGCTTGAGGCAAACAACAGCAGTTGGTGGAAATAATAGAAAGGCAGAGAGCTTGAAAGGGAAGAGTGTGGGGAAGCAGTTTAGAAGTTGGTGTCACCAGGTTCTACACACTTGTGGATTCAAACAATATGCAGATCAACAATATTTTAAATAATTGCATCTGTGATCCACATGCACATATTTTTTCTTATCATTATTTTAGTATAGCAACTGTTTACACATAGTACTTATATGACATGAGATTATTATAAATAATGTAGAGATGATTTAAAATATATGGAGAATACAGATAGGTTATATGTACAAATACTATGCAATTTTACATTAGGAGTAAACAAACACAGGGCTGGGGATATAGCTCAGTGGCAGAGCACTTGCCTAGCATACTTAAAGCTCTAGGTTTGATCTCCAGTACTGTAAAATTTTTGCCTGCAGCCCTACCACAGTGGTGCCCAATCCAGTCAGATCTTAGAAGCTAACCAGTGTCAGGCCTGGTTAGTATTTATGGGATACTACCTGGGAATGCTTCAGTGCTATAGGCTTCAGAGAAGGACCTGGCTGTCCACGCCCTGCTCCCCCTCAAAAAAATCAGCCATTGAAAAGCCTGTGAATAAAGGAGAAGCACTGGCAATAATGCTGGACATGGCACAGTGTCAGGTAGTGCTTTGTCTGTTGTACATAGAGTTAGTATGAGTTGGTTCCAACTTAAGTGCACCTAACAAGTACAATGGCTGGGATTTAGCTCAGTTGGTAGAGCACCGCTCGGCAGTCTTTGACGTCCTGAGTTTGATTCCCAGCACCACAATAATGGGAGAAGTACATGGCAACCCACTCCGAAGCAATCCCGAAACGACCAGCCATTGAAAACCCTATAAGGGTCGCTATGAGTTGTACAGGACTCGACCGGCACCTAACAACAACAACAACAATGAGTACAACAAGCGAACACAATTTGAAGACACAGAAAAAGGATTAGAAACAAACATGGCAGAGATATTTGAATTGTTTGTTGTTAGGAGCCATTGAATTGGCTCAGACTATGCACAACAGAACAAAACACTCCACAATTGTAGGCTGATTGTTTCCAGATTGCTTCAGGACTGGATTTCCATGTCCTTCTTCCAATTTTGTGGTGCTGTGGCTTGAGCCCAGAGCCTCAGGGAGTGTAAAACAACAACAACTGAGTTAAGTCCCAGCCCAGATGTTTGAATCACCAGACTAGAAATATAGAAAAATAATGACTAACATGATAAAGGCTCTAATGAATAAAGCAGATAGCATACAAGAATAAATCGGTAATATAAGCAGAGAGATGTAAATTCTAACACATGAAAAAACAGAAAGAAACACAAGATATTTAGGAAATGAATAATGACTTTGATGGGCTTTTTAGGAGAGCACACCCAACTGAGTATTGAATTGGTTAGTTTGTGATTATTCTAAAAAATAATCCAGTACTGAAAATCAAAGAGAACAAAGACCAAAAGGGGAGAGAGAGAGAGAGAGGCAGAAGAAGAAGAAGAAGAAGAAGAAGAAGAAGAAGAAGAAGAAGAACAACAACAACAACAACAACAACAACAACAACAACAACTACTACTACTACTACTACTACTACTACTACTACTACTACTACTACTGCAGGAGCAGGAGAAGATGAAAAGGTAAAGAAAGGAAAGGAAAGAAAAGGAAAGAAAAGGAAAGGAAAGGAAAGGAAAGGCAAGGCAAGGCAAGGCAAGGCAAGGCAAGACAAGACGGAATATCAAGACTGCATGACTGTCAGGTTAATGTCAGACACCAACTGAAGGAAGGAAAGAATAAAGGAATGAAATTTTAAATTTTTACTGTTGTGATCCTTCCACTTAAATAAATGACTTGTGATTACTATGCTTCACATATCAAAGTATTAGTAAACTAGCCAATTACTGATGATGATATACTTCGAGGGATACATAGTATTAGAATATTAAGTGTAGATTAGTACTTTTTTCATAAGAAATAAAGAGAAATTTCTGATCCATATTACTGAAGAAAGATACCTGCTATGATGCCTAATATCTTTTTTAAAATGTTGCAAGATTATGTGTAAATGATATATCTATTTTACAAAAATTTTAATAAAGCCAGGCTTCCAATCATTCTTAGGCATATCACTTTGTAAAATATATATTTTCAATTGTACATATTTTAACTTTTATAAATTAATATTCCTTGTGTTTCAATGTCTGATACTCTTTTCAAACTTCAGGACTAAATGTCCAGGAAGCACTGTGTAGCTGCCTTTCCTTGCTCTGACATATGGACACATTACTAGGCCAAATACATCTTATTATCTGAAACATTTTATAAAACTTCACTTCCCTAGTTATCTGATTTTACATTCTATTTCAATCCCTTTATTACTCAGAACTGGTCCTGAACATTTAATTCATAGGAATCATCAACTATTTAAACTGTATAAAAATGAGAACAAGTAAGACAGTAATACCAAGAAAGAATAGCTAATACTTGGGGAATAAATTATAACTGAAATGAACTAATGAGAAACTGTTTTAGTTTTTAAAAACTTGTCTGCTCCCAGTAATAAAAATTTGAACTAAAATATTAAAAGTATTTATAATTATGTGGTGTTTGAAATCTAATTGAAAAGTCATATACTCCACACTAGTCATTAATTTTGGTTCAAATACATTACAACTTTTGTATTGATCCATGGTGGGAAATTATATGAAAAAAATGAGAATATATGATTACTACAAGGATATTAGGAAAAAGAAAATCATAGCACAGTTATTTATAAATGACTCACACAACCTTGATACCATAAGTAATTTTTTAAAAATAAGCTGATAGATTGATATTTTCACTATATGGGTTTCAATACTGCCATATAAATGGATTTTGTTGAAGATTAGACTGATTATTATGTTGGATCATTAATTACTGTGAACCAAGGAAGAGAAAAAATGATAATCCTTTCTCACTCATGCTTTCAGGGTCATATGAATGCATTTTATCACTTGAAATCTCTTTTAAAAAGTTTATTAACTGATATATAGAATCATTCAAATTACTGGGGTATCATTTTGTGGTTTAAATAATGAATGCATTGGGTAACGTATAAGTCAAATAAGAAATATTTATCTACTCAAAAACCCATTATTTCATTATAATGAAAACTTCCAAAATCCTTTCTCCTAGCTTTTAGAAATATGCAGAATATTATTGTTATTTATATTAGCCATAGTGTACAATAGCATACCAGAACTTCTTGCTCTTATCTCACTGTAATTTAGTATCCTTTGATCAAAATTTCTCACCCTTCACCCACTCCTACTATACCTGGCCTCTGTTTACCAACATTGTATTCTCAATTTCTGTGAGATCAACTTTTTCAGATTTCACATACAAATGGGATCATACAGTACTTGCCTGTTTTTTACCTGACCTTTCTCTTAACATTATCATCTCTGGTTCCCTCTATGTGATTTCAAATGACAGCATTTCATTTCATTCTTTTCTATGGCTGAATAGTATTCCATGTGTACATTAACAATACACATTTATCTATTAATGGATACTTAGGTTATTCCCATTTCTTGATTATTGTGAATATTACTGCCAAGAATATGAAAGTGCAGATGTGTCTTCAATTGATGGATATTATGTCCTTGTTGGATTATTTGGTAGTTGTTTTAGTAATGGCTGGATTGCTGGATATTATTTGGCAGTTGTCTTACTAATTTTTGAGGGAACTTCCACAAGATTTTTCCATAATGGTTGTGCTACGTTATATTCCCCCTAACTGTGGGTAACTGTTCTCTTTTCTACAAAGCCAGTACTTGCAATATTTAACCTTTTAGCAGTAACCATTCTCATGGGAGTGGGGTGAGGTCCCATTGTGTTTTTGATTTTAATTTCCCAGATGGCTACTGATGTTGTATACTTTCTCATGTGCCTGTTGACCTTCTTTCTGAGAAATGTAAAGATCTAAGTCACATGAAATCTTAAAATTTGTTACAATATTCACTTCTTCTCTCGATTATATGAAAAAGATATTAATATCAGGATAAACTTGTTATTTAAATGGAATACAATCTGTTGTGTGAAGACAAGAAGAAATAGATAACAGCTCTGTTATAAATTTATATAAGTTTGAAAAATATAAAGATATCAGCTGTTAAGTAAAAGTTCCAGTAGTTCAAAATTCTGAAATAGGTAAATCAGCTTAAGCATGATGCATTACTTAGCGTGTTGATATTCTTAGAAAAAACAATGCTTGGAATGGACCCTAAATGAGTATTTTTGTGGATGCCATTTTAGCTCAAACTCAAATTCAATATCTCTGATGATATTTTAAAAATTATTTACTAGCATAGTAGTTTCTTTGATACCAACTTTTTCCTTTCAACATCAAAAGAATAAACACTTTTTTAAAATATTAAAGGTGATAGAATTTGCTCAGATGATATTTTTATTAAGAGGTCTATTATCCTGTTGACCAGAAGCCAATGTTTAATCATGAAGTAAATCATTATATTTAGATTACTGATTTTAATATAATCATTACATGTCAAAACCTTTAGAACAGGTAAAACAGAAATTTAAATTTTTCCAAAATCCTACCACCCAGAAATTATCACTGATAACTTTAGATGGATAATACATTTTTATCTCTCAACATACATTTACAAAAAGAGAAAAATGAATAAGCCCGAGAGTCTCATATAATTTAAGAAAATGATATAATGCCATAAATGCTGCAAGGATCCAAAATATTTCTTATGATTATTAATATAAGTAAGAATTAACTAAAAGTGCATATGATGGTATTATTCCTATACAAATAAATAGTCATAAGATGTATTGTTCGTGTCTTGCTCCATTTGGGCTGGTATAACAGAATACCATAGGCTCATTAATTTGAGAAGAAGAAAAGTGTATTTTCACACAGCTCTGAAGATGAGATGTGCAAGACCAAGAGTTAATTGCCTGATGAGAGCCTACTTGTTATCTCACCCCATAGAGGAATGCAAGATACTGAGAGAGGGCAAGAGAGGGACAAACTCCTTTTATATCAACATCTGTTCTACCCATGAAGATAGAACGCATAGAGACTAATCACATCTTCAAAGTCCCATCCCCTAATATTGTTGAATGACAATTAAATCCCAAGAGGTTTGGAAAGAACACCAATTCAAACCACATCATTCCTAAAATATAAGATGATTTATTTGTTTTTATATCCAGTTGAGGTTGTTAGGTGCCATCAAGTCAGTATCCAACTCATAGCGACCCTACTTACAACAGGTGAAATGCTGTCAGTGCTCCTTTGCTGTTCATAGGGTTTTCTATGGCAGATTGGTTTTTGGGAGTGAGTTGCTGGGTCCTTCTCCCAAGCCTACAGTGTCTGGTGCCCCTAGGGGTCTCCCACCCAAGTACTAACCAGGCCTGACCCTGCATAGCTTCTGATCTGACTCTGACAGGATCAGATGCCACAGTGCTACGGTTGCATGCTTTATATCCAGAGCCTCTAGTAATTTTTAAATCACACATTTCAAGTCCTTAATTCGTGTTTGATTATAGGTATCTCAATTCTTTATTTTATTGATTTTCTGGTACTTGAAGTTGAACCCAGGGTCTGGCAGTTGAATGCTTTGCAAGTGCTCTACCATTGAGCTGCAACCCCAGCACCGCCCTCCCCCCCTTTCTTTTGAGGCAGGGTGTCACTAAATTACACTGACTGCCTCTGATCTAAAACTTGTGATCCTCCTGCCTCTGCCTTCAGGGTCACTGGGATTACAAGCATGGACCACTGCCCCTGGCTAACACTCTAAGTTTTTAAATCCTGGTATCCTATAATTTCTGTGCTTATGTATAAATAGATTGAATTATCAACATTTTCATTCCTCTTACAGGTTCTCTATCAGTGGGTACTTCATTTTGAAACATCCTATAGTTCTTAGTATGCTATCACTAATTTATTTTTCTATCAAGCATAGCTCACACATACTGTTTTCCCAGAATTCTTATTGACTTGGGGATAATACAATTCATCTACTTAGAAACAGCTGGTAATATTTTATTTTCTTGTGAATACTGTGGAAATTGTTCTACATTTTGAAATTGAGTATTGAACTGAAGAAATCTAAAATCAACAGTTACTTTCCAGGAGTGACTCCCTGATCTTGAAAGTTAAGTAATTCCACTGACATATCTCAATACTTATGTTGTTGTTGTTGTTAAGTGCCCTCGAATCGTGTCAGACTCATAGTGACCCTTATAGGGTTTTCAATGGCTGATTGTTTCGGGATTGCCTCAGGAGTGGGTTGCCACATCCTTTGAACTCGGCACCTCAGAGACTGCAGAGCGGCACTCTACCAACTGAGCTAAATCCCAGCCCAATACTTATAGCACAATACATTACTTTTCTTCAATAAAATGTAGCCTTTTACTTTAAAAAATTCAAATCTAAGTGTTCATTATTTTCTACTATGTTCTCTGGACGAATCTATTATCTTTGAATTACATCATTTTTGAATTTACATTGAATTAACATCATTTATGTTACATTGTGGGGCCGGGATTTAGCTGAGTTGGTAGAGTGCTGCTCTAAAGTCTCTGAAGTACCGAATTTGATTGCCAGCACCGCAGAAAATGGGAGAAAGACGTGACAATCCACTCCTGAGGCAATCCCAAGACAATCGACCATTGAAAACCGTTTAAGGGTCCCTATGAGTTGGACACCACTCCACGGGTACCTAACAGAGTTATATTGCAATTACTATATGTATATATATATATATATATATATATATATATATATATATATCCTTTTTATATCATTGAATTTCTAACAATTATTTTTGGGTGGTTATTGTTCTATTTTCGAGTGGTTTCCTAAAACTAAACCACTACGCCTCTAATATATTTACAGTATTTTTTATCGTAATTCCATTACTTAGAAACATTTTATTTCTCTCTTTAAAATCTTTCCTGAAATCTTTATTCTATGTTAAAAATGAAACTTATTTCAAAGAATGAAAAGCTGATTCAAAAGGTAAAAGTTAGCTGGCCATGGTGGTGCACATCTGAAACCCCAGTAGCCTGGAGTCCGAGGCATTCAGCCTGGGCTACTGGAATGTATCAATATAAGAACATATGGATTTGTTTACAAGAAATGTATAATCCACATCGTTCAATCTTTATAGTCATGGAATATGTCAACATGGAGATAAATGTAACATCAACACAATTATTAAACATTTTATAATTTTTATATTAGGGTTATTATTGAATGTTTTATTCTCATTTTAATTTTAAAACACTTATAAGACATACACTAGACTAATTAATATTAGTCTCCCAAGCCGGGCGCGGTGGCACACGCCTGTAATCCTAGTGGCTCGGGAGGTGGAGGCAGGAGAATCGCAAGTTCGAGACCAGAGGCAGTCTGCATAATTTAGCGAGACCCTGTCTCAAAAAAAAGTAAAAAGAATGGGCTGGGGGGCGCAGCTCAGTGGTCCAGCACTTGCAGAGCATGCAAGAGCGAGGCCCTGGGTTCAACTCCCAGTACCAAAAAATAATTAGTCTCCCCTGATTCAATACTTACTAAGACATGTGACTTAGGACAAGCCATTAGTCTTCTTAGCATTTCAATTTTTTCTTTTCTAAATAATAAAGATGATCAGTTTTTCTTAAGTTATTAATGTATAACAGAACTGCAAAACATTGAGTAATTTTGTACTTTTAATTATTGAGTGAAGGAAATGACACACAATCTGATTTCATTTATATAAAACTCTAGAAAAATGCAAAAAAAATTGATAGTAATATAAGATTTGCACTCGTTGAGGTGGTGAGAATATGGGAGGCAAAATTTTGATAAGTCATGGAGAAACATTTTTGGATATTTTCTCTAGCTTTGTTGTGATGATAATTTCACAATTGTATATGTGTATGTATATATACATATATGTGAAAAATGATAAAATTTACATTGTTAATATGCACAGCTCATGTAGGTCAATTTTCCCTAATAAACCTACTTAAAATTATATTTTCATTCTTTCCACTCCTTTTTACTTTTTCTTCACTTCCCAACTTCCTACATCTTGTTCTATATTCCTGAGGTGTGAGTATGGGAAATGATCAGGTATGTTTTTCAGGGCTGGTGAGTTGGCAAGAACATGAGATGAGGTAGAGTATCCATGTAGAGTCCTGGCCTCTGATCATAATGCCCAAAGATGTGGAATAGAGAGGGAGTTGGGGAATGGAGTAGTTGCTATAGAAGATTGTTTTCATTAGGTAAGTATATAAATGAATTGAGGGAAACAAATGTATAAAAGGCAAATATAATTATGTTTTTCACTGCCAGAAAAGGTATTTGAAAATATGATGAGGGGAAACTTAGAATGAAACCTGAATTATTTTATTAAAATTGTAGGCATTATTTTATCATAAATATTTAAAGGAGATGATCAATCAGAGATATATAAGTGTGTGTAAGTGCATACACTGATATGCTTTCTATTTCTATCTGTTGCGATGTTCTAAACATAATGACATTGTAGGAGGAAATTTTTTTTCCTATATTCTTTTAGGCTCTGTGGCTAAGGCACAGATCAATGGGAGAAAATCGTGCAAGTTATATTTGATATTAATGTTTCTACATACTCAGAGGGGTCTCTTATGTAAGCTATGAGGATCCAAATATATGGATAGCCTTTTAAACTCATACATCATTTCATAAAATAATGAAACATTATGAGGCAACAAGAAACAAATGGGGGTGCATACAACTGAAGTTTTGGCATAGGAAAGAAAACAAACAATAGAATAAAAATAAATAATTTATGGAATAGGAGAAAATATTTCCAGTCTGTATATCTGACAAAGGGTTAATAAGCACCGTATATGAGGAACTCAAGCAACTTAAAAACAAAAAATCACAAATAATCCAATTAAAATGGGCAATCAATTTAAATAGAAAAATTTCAAAGGAAAACATAAAAGTAGCCAATCTGTACATGAAAAATATACACTATCACTAATTATCTGGGAAATACAAATCAAAACTACAATGAAAAATCACTGAGATTTCTCAGAGAAAGAGACATTTTTCCTCAATATGGTAACACAGAATTTCTGTCTGTGTTTGCAGCCTATAACCTTCTCTGCAGAATTTGAACTTAAAAGGCCGTAATACTGTGAGTCAATTCCAAAAAATAAATCTGGATATCAATATCTATCTATGCTCTGTTGATTCTATTTTATTGAATAATATTGACTGTTACAAATTGTGATACTGAGATTTTAGAACAACAGAATCTTAAAGATGAATTTTTCTGAATTAGTTCTGGGATTTCTTGAATTGATTCACGAACCTGATTCTATTTACAGTTCTCACTATTTTTACTGGTAAAGGAACATCAATCAACCATGACAATAGAAATATGCATATTATCACTTAGATACTATTTAAATTGGGTTATATTAATTGTATAAAGGGATTTCATTACATTTCCATACATGATTATAATGTACTTTGATGATATTCACCCCATTGTTCTCTCTTATCCTTCGTCTTACCCTCCCTTCCACATCCCTAGTAGTATCCTTTTTACTTTCATATATTTGTTTTTCCATTAGATTCCACACATGAAAGAAAACATGCCATAGATTGTAGGACTGGCTTATATCACTAAACAGCATCATGTCCAGTTCCATCTATTTCTCTGAAAATAATTTAATTTTCCTTAGTGCTAAGTAAAATTCCATTGTGTGTATATACTACAATTTATCCACTCATTTGTTGATGAGTGCTTAGGTTCCCTCCACAATTTGGTTATTATTAGTAATGCTGCTGTAAACATGAGTGTGCAGGGATTTCTATGGCAATTTTACTTTGATTCTTTTGAGTATATATCCAGAATTGGTATGGATGGATCATATGGAAGTTATATTTTTAACTTTTCAAGGAGCCTACATGCTGAATTCCATAGTGGCTGGACTAATTTACATTTCCCCCAGGGGTGAATAATGATTCATTCTCTCCCCCCCCCCAGCATTTGTAATTTTTTTCCTTGATAGCCATTCTGACTTGAGTGAGGTGAGATCACAATTTAGTTGTAATTGGAATTTCTCTGATGGCTAAAGGTGTTCAACCTTTTTTCATGTACTTATTAACCATTGATGCTTCTCTCTTAAAAAGTATCTGATCAGTTCCCTTGCACATTTTTTCAGATGATTTCCTTTTTTGCTGTTTAATTTTTTGAATTCTCTATATAGTCTAGATATTAATCGCCAAAAATCTATATGAGAGAACCTCTGTTAATTGTGTATATGTTGTATTAGAAATTTTTTTTCAAACTAATGAGTGTAAGGAGGCTCTTTGCTCTTAACAGTACTGGAAGAAAGTACAAAAAAGGAAAGGTCAAACTCAGGTTTCAGATACTCAGCATGAATGACTTCACCTGAGAAATGTAGTCCTGCTTGGTTAAGAAATTTATAACACCCTCCTCTTAGGTACCTACCTTTTAAGACACTGGTCATTTTTATCAGGACTCACATTTACTGTTCTTTCCATTTTTTCAGCACCTTAACTGGACCCGTGCCTGCAGCTATAGCCTTGTGGCATCCAATCCAGTCAGATCTTAGAAGCTAAGCAGGGTCGGGTCTGGTTAGTACTTGGATGGGAGACCGTCTGGGAACACGAGGTGCTGTAGGCTTTGGAGGAGGACCTGGCAAGCTACTCCCAAAAATCAATTTGCCACCGAAAACCTATGATCAGGAGAGAAGCACCAACAGTAGTGTTTCTATGAGTCAGATAGCTACCTAATGGCACCTAACAACAACAACAACATAACGGGACCCAAGGTCCAACCTTAAAGGTCAGGTGTAAAGTGTAATCCATGAAGAAGTACATTACACTACAAAGTAATTGCATGACTTTCTCAATTTATACAACCAGAAATCTGATTAATATGTGTCAGATAATGTAGGAAGTAACATCAATTTGGATCTGACCACATTTATTTGTATGGGCCTACTAAGCAGCAATTCTAGATTTAGTGCCCTATCTTGAAGGGTTAGAAAGGTCTCTAAAACTTTGTTTCATTGGTTACCAAAAATAGAGATGAAAAGTGGCCTAAACTTGTTATTTGATTTTGTCTTCTTGAATGGCCCTTTGAAATCTTGTTTAGTTCTTAGCTTCATCCTGTCTTCTCTTTAGCTGATTAATGTTTAAGGGAAAGTTTCAGAGTCTCTTTTTACATCTCATTTAGTGTTTTCTCTTTTTTTCCCCTGTTTTTTAAGTAAGTTTTCACTTTCCTCATGAATGGTGTCTTTGATGTCATGCAATAACTCATCTAATATTCTGTCATTACTTTCTAACACATCAAATCTGTTCTTGAGGTGGTCTCTGAATTCGGATGGGATATCCTCAAGGGTATACTTTGGCTTTCATATACTTGCTTTAATATTCTTCAGTTTCAGTTTGAACCTGCATATGAGTAGTTGAAGATTGATTCATGATCAGCACCTGGTCTTTATCTGATATTTGATATTGAGATTTTCTATTATGTTTTTCCACAAATGTAGTTAATTTGGTTCCTGTATGTTTCATCTGGTGAGTTCCATGTGTATAGTCACAGTTTATGTTGGTGAAAAAGTGTATTTACTATGAAAAAGTCATTGGTCTGGCAAAATTCTATCAAATGATCTCCAGCGTCTTTCCTTTCACCAAGGTCCTATGTTCCAACTTTTGCATTCTAGTCACCAATAATTATCAGTACATCTTGATTATATAGTCACTCTATTTCAGTTTGTAGGGGCTGATAAAAATCTTCCCTATTTTTAGTATTGGGTGCATAAATTTATATGATAGTCATATTAACTGGTCTTCTTTGTTGATGTCTGGACATTATTCTATCACTGAGAACATTGCACCTCAGGACAGATTTTGAGATGTCTTTTTTGGTGATCAATGCAATCCCATTTCTTTTTAATTTGTTACTTTTATCATAGTAGACAATATGATTACCTTACTCACAATGGCCCGTACAGCTCCATTTTAGCTCACTGGTGCCTAGAAAGTCAATGTTTATGCACTCCATTTCACTTTTAATGATTACTAGTTTTCCTAGATTCATGCTATGTACATTCCACATTCTAATTATTAATGAATGTTTACTGTTGTGTCTCCTCATTTTGAGTTCTGCCACATCATCAGCAAGTGGAGGTCCCTGGGGCTTTATTCCATTTCCATCATTAAGTTAGACACTACTTCAGGAGGCAACTCTTTCCCAGTCATCTTTTGAGTCCCTTTCAACCTTGGGGGCTCATTATCTGGTACTATAACCAATAATGTTTCTTTGCTATTCATAGGCTTTTCAATGATTAATTATTTTGGGAGTGGGTTGTCAGGTTCTATTCCCTAGTCTTTCTTAGTCTGGAAGCTCAGCTGACACCTTTCCACCATGGGTCACTCTGCTGATATTTGTAATGCCGGTAGCATAGCTTTCAGCATCACAACACGAAGCAAGCCCCCACATTATGGCAAACTGACAGACATACGTGGGTCATCTACAATTAGTATATGTTTAATTGCTACATTACTGTACTGAAGAACAAGTTATCCAGAGGCCTATGAAGATGGAAATGGCAGAGTGCCTTTGTTATTTCAACTCTGTTAATAGACCCAAGGACAGCACACCTCTTACCATAACTGGGAAATAGATTTATGAAGAAATCCCTAGCATCCTTGAAGACATCAGTGGTGTTCTCTTCAGGTCAGAAATTACAGGGGGTACTGCAAGCACCAAGCTGGGATCTTTAAATGCAACAGGGCTAATTGGATGCAACAGTGGCAGGATGCAAGTGCCAGCACTTAGAAAAGATAAGAAATATATACAGGTAGTTATCATAATAAACAGCAAATTCAATGCACTATTTAAAATATTCTGGCTTTTGAAAACCTATGATATTGTTTGGTTGATCTTAATCACCTACGAGAAGAATAAATGGGCAATCCAATAAATTCATACTTAATCTGTATCAGTGCAAGGGTTCTAGTCAATTGAACAAAGATCAAACTTAGGTCACACACAGAATGTCATGTTCTCTCAATCAATTTCCAGATTTGAACTGGGTTAGAGACTTGGAACACCTTGAATGAAAGTGAGGCCAACATAAGTCCCTTTAAAAAAGGACTACAACACCGTAGCCTAAAATTTATACTGTTAGAGATTTTTCCTGACTTTCCCCAAAGGGATCTACAGCCTTTTACCACAGTGAGTGTGAATTGGGAAAGGGAAATAACTAGGCATTCTTGACATTGCTAGGTATATGCTCTGAAGTAATAGTAATTCCAGAAGACCCAACATATCATTGTGGTCCTATAATCAAAGCACAAGCTTAAGGAAATTAAGAGATATTTAATGGAGTTTCAGCACAGGAACATCTGACAGGAGGTGCAGCTTGTCCCCAAACCCACCTTATGACTACTTCTCTAGTTCTAAAATGGACAATTAGGACCAACATTCTCAACAACTGACAGAATGCCCACCTATATTATCTGACATATGGAATGATACTTACTCTTGGCAAAGCCCAACTAGAAACCGAAGGTACTTCCTCTATAGCTCTACAAATAAAAATAGTAAATGAAAAATAATATATTACTGGAAGGAGTGCAGAGATTAGTGCTACCACAAAGGACCTGAAAGATGAAGAGATGGAGATTTCCACACCTCCATACCATTGTGTTTTTTTTTTTTTTTTTTTTTTGTCTGTGCAATGGATAGTTGGGAAAAGGAATAGAAGAAAAGTAAAAATGTATTTTAGGTATGAGTATGTAGTTATTTTCTAATGCTGGGTAAAACTTATCTCCAATTTAGCAACTTAGATAAGTTTTTATTACCTCACAGTTTTCATGCATCAGAAAGTCTGGCATATTTCTCAAGGACTCTTTGATCAAAGCTTCACCATGCTGAAATTAATGTGTAAGCATTGATCTCATCTGATCCCAGAGTCATTTTCAATTTTGAATTATGATCGGCAGTGACTATATAGGTAGATGAGAAACCACCATTAGAAAAGTAAGTCCAATCTCTGCCCTCATTCACCCCTGTTGCTGTCAGGCACCTTCTGATAAGGAGGAAAGAAAAAGTTGTGGGGACTTTCCTGCACCCACAACATGCACAGAAAGAGGAAAACTGTCTATAATTTACCACGCTCATCAAACCATTAATAGTATATCATTAGCATTGCAGTTTTTGCCCCCTTCCACAGGTTTCACTTAGGTCCTTACAGAAAGAAGAAGAACAATTGGAGGGCACAGGCATGTATGACAGGGTAAAATTAAAGACAGGAAGTATGTAATGGAGGAAATTCAGTCATGACAGCATAGAATGAAAGAAACTATTAGAAAACTCTGTTCCTTGTCAAGTCTCTCTTTACATATCATAGTATGATACTCCTTCAAGGACAGAAGTATGTACCCACCCTCAAATCTCTCTGAATATCTAAGAACCTCACTTAGGATAATCTTAAATTTTATTAACTCAAAGTCCATCAATTAATTTATTGTTCTTCTTCTTGTTGTTGTTAAGTGTTGTTGGGAAGGGTCTGACTCATAGTGACCCTATGTACAACAGATGAAACACTACCCAACACTGTGCCATGCCTGCCACTAATGTCAATGTGTCTCGGCTATTCATAGAGTCTTCAATGGCTGATAGATATATATATATATATATATATATATATATATATATATATATATATATAATATATAATATATAATATATATATATATATATATCATATATATTTGTATATTTGGTGGGGGAGAAATAGACTTCCAGGTTCGTCTCCCATGTTTGTGATGCTGGATATGAACCCAGGGCCTCAGAAAGCACAGAGCAGCACTCTATCAACTGAGCTAACCACCTCCCCCCAACCCCCACCCCTGTCAACTTATTAGGGATATTAATTGCTTCTGTAACATTCCTCTGCCATATGAGGCAACATAATCATGGGAATGATAACCAATATATTCACAATTCAAACTTACACCTAATGAGAGAGGATTATAAAGAGTGTGTGTAAGAGAGATTGGGAATTTCAGCAACATTTTAGAATTCTGTCTCTCATAGAAACTTGGAATTCTGTTTTTTTTTAAATAAAATGTGTCATTAATAAAAATCAACTTACCTTTTAGAAATAGAAGTAGAATAAAAACTCATATAGAGTACACTAGCACTGTTCAAAGACAGATTTGAAAGTGTGGGATATCTCAAGTATTATATTCTGATAGACTTATTAATATGTAGTGAAATAGAAAGACATTTAGTGTAACAGTTTTCTATGGGTGATATAAAAATTACCAATAAAGAGCCAGGTGCAGTGGTTCACACCTGTAATCCCAGCAACTTGGGAGGCGAAGGCAGGAGGATAGCAAGTTTGAGGTCAGAGGCAGCATGGTTAACTTAGTGAGGCCCTGCCCCAAAATACAAAAAATGAAAACTAGGCTGGAGATGCAGCCCAGGGTTAGAACACTTGCAAAGCATGTTTGAGAACCTGAGTTCAATCCCCAAGTACAAAATAAATAAATAAATAAATAAATAAATAAATAAATAAATGAAAGAAAGAAAAAATAATTACCATAAAACTATGGATTAATACAACACAAATTTACTTTTCTATTGTTTTTGGAGGTTAAATGTCCAAAATTGCTCTTAGTGGAGTAAAAATCAACAGAAGACTCTTTTTTTCTTGCCTTTCCCAACTTGTGTACATAGGTGCCTACATTCCTTGGATAAAGATGCTTTTCTTCCTTCTATAAAATCAAAAATAGTAATTTGAGTTCTTCTCACAACAATTTATCTTGACTACCTCTCCTGTCTTCTGCTTCCAATTTAAAAGACTTTTATAATTATATTGATCACACTTTGGTATTTGAAGATAAATCCCTTTGTCATAAATTCGGGTGATTGGCAGCCTTAATTTCACCTGTACCCATAATTAGCTTTTGCCTAACCATAACATATTTTCAGCTTTAGAAGACTGGAACGTTGACGTTGTGCATGTCCATTATTTTTCCTCTCTCAAATGGATAAAAAAGAATCCATTCAAATAAGGAATGTTCTGGCTTATTTCACAAATTTTGATTTATTTCAAATAGTGACCTTATACTATACTATTCTTATGGCACTGTGGCCTTCATGTGCACTCTTCTTAATTCTATATTAGACTATCTGAAATGTTTTCCTCTACCTTAAAAGGCATGGTATGTTATTCATAGAAAATGCATTATACTGCTACACCTTTAATGTTAAAATCACTCCAACTCTTCAGTTTTGAATAACGTTTCATTCTAGCATTCAAAATTCCTCACCTCATGATTTATCTTATATTTTAACTTATCCTGAAAGAAACATACCATCAATTAGAATTTTTTAAACCTCTATTTGTCAGAGTTAGAATATTTCATTATTCTTTTTTATTAATAAGGCATTTGTACTAAAAGTTTATATTCTGTCAAAATAAAAATTTTTTGTGCAGTATTGAGTATGAAGGATTCACCTATTGTGTAAAATATTTGAGTACTACACATGTCATCAGGGGGATTGTAATATATTTTTGCACGTTAACAACTCTGTACAGGAAAATGAGTGCTTCCTTAAAATGTATTGTTTTGCAAGGTCAGAAAGAAAGAACATTCAACTCAAATTATGACTATTATAGACTAGAAGTAATGTGTTATTAAATAACTTCTAACTCCTTACTCCCAGTTTTATTTTGAAATGTTGAGTATAAATGAGAAAAATGCATCTATCTGCAATAACCAATAGCATCCAATTATAATTTTTATTGGTAAATCGGTAAGATTCATTTTAAGAGAAAATCAAGCGCATCTTTGTTTGCTGTAAAGATGATTTCACTATTCTTATTATTTCTTAAAATGAATAGCACACACACACACATATATACATATATATGCATAAATAATTCTCTCAAGTCAAATGAAAAATTTCCCAAATGGTAAATATACTCTAAGAACCATGAACAGATTAATGATTCCAGTGAGCTTCCCATAAACTGAGTCATTAGAGGATACTGATTCACTTCTTTTGTTCAGACTATATGGATAAGGAATTTTGAGGGAGTTTAGAAGGACTTCAGTCTACATACTACAGAGAAATCAATACAGATATTTCTTCTAACACCAATCATCAGTAAGTGACATCTAAAAGAAATATTTTACAGTAATATTTTCCTGTTTTGACCTAGTCACATAGAATTATCACTATATCATCTCTCTCTTGGGATTAAAATCTGCTTTTGAGCAGCTTTTCCATCTGCCATATCTGTCTATCATTTTATTTTATGTATTTGATACTCACCATCTGTTTTTCTTAGGCTCTCTGCTTTATCATGTGTAATATTTACCTAGAAATCTGGTGAACATAAGACATTTGTTAATTATTCACTTGGTGCTGCATTCAAGCAGATGTCATAGAGTTTGACTGTCTCAAGCACTTGAGCTGGATTCACTTAGTCATAACTTGGCTACATGAAGTGAAATCATTTCCTGTCTCAATCACCTCTAGGAATTCACACTTTGTTGTTGTTGTTGTTGTTAGGTGCCATCGAGTCAGTATCCGACTCATAGCGACCCTCTGTACAACAGGGGAAACACTATTGTCAGTGCTTCTCTGCTGTTCATAGGGTTTTCAATGGCAGATTGATTTTTGGGAGGGGGTTGCCAGGTCCTTCTCCCAAGCCTACAGCTTCTGGTGTTCCCAGGCAGTCTCCCATCCATTTAAGCCTAATATACTAGACCTTTTGCATTAATGTAGCCTTCTGAAGTTATGCACACATTTAAAATGATGCCTGGGACTACTGAACAGGAAAATATGAAAAAAAATATATGTATATATATATATGTATGTGTATGTATGTGTATGTATATATATATATATTTGGTAGCCAGGAATGAGGTTTAGCTCAGGTGTTAGAGGGCTTACTTTGTGTGCTGTGATGTCCTGGTTTTCTTCCCCCTCACAACAAACACAAACACACACACAAAAAGGAAGAAGAGCTAGGAAGCCCACTCCCAAAATCATCCATCCAAAACTCGATGAAGAGCAGAGAAGCATTGGCACAGTGCAGGGCATGACACAGTGTTTGGAGTATCTCGTTCTATTGTACATGGAGTAGCACTTGCCTTGGCGCCTAGCAACAACATTTTGTAGTGAAGAGATTTAGTTATGTATTTGTATTTTCCTTTATTCTGCTATTCAAACTTTCTGATTTTAGAAACATTTTCAATGTAGTATTCTACTAATTCATATTTATTTCGTTAACTACATTTTTTTCTTTACCTATATTGGGTGAGAAGAACTTCATTTGTTCGATGGATGGTAAGAAATAAAGAATATCTATTTAATGTTTCCTCACTGCTCATTATATACTTTATACTATGTACATTTTGTATTTAATTTGACGTTGTCAAATTACTTATTATTTACCTTGATCATAAGAAATACATCTTAGGTAGAAGGACTGAATTAATACCTCACTTCATAAACTTTTAATTGTATTTTCCAAAGTTGCTTCTGTTACATGATAAGTGACATATATGGTATATTAGGGATCAATCTCAGTTAATATTTACGTGTACGCACATAGGACTACCATTAATGGTCTAATGTAATCAATTTGCTGGCAATGCACTATATTTGGAGAATTTTACCCTCCTCCATTGTCAAATGATTTTTTTCCCATTAACATTGAATGCCTTCTTTATATTAGCCATTTTATTCAGTACAAAGAAAATCAATCATATTTATGACAATTGGTTCATGTCCCAAAAATATCATATCAAATTATTTCATAAATACAGGTAACAAATCTAAGAATCTAATTTAAGCTTTAATATTAGTATTGGAATCTCTTGATAAGCTTGAAATAAATTATATGTATTTTTATTCCTCTACTTCTTTTGTGGTTATTGTTGAGCATCCTTCAAATCTACTCTAGCTCTTTTCCATAAATAGCCAGATAAATTTCCATAAATGAGTACCTTCTGTGGCGTTCCTTTTGTCCTGATATGGAGTATTCTTTATGTGATGATATAGCAAGTCCTTTGAGTATTATCCAAGGGTTGTAAGCATACAAATAATCTCCTAAAAATGGAAGCCTACATTTTCTTTTATTTTAAATAAAAATCCTATAGCTATGCCTATTGAATAGACTTGCCCTTTACCTCTTCCCTCACATTTTTCTGGATGCAGTCAGAATAGTGCTTATTTCAAGATAACTATCAGGTCTCCCATATGAACTCTTCCATCTATGATCAAGTGAGGTGGTTTTACCTTGAACAAGAAGACTTTGGACCACATAATAATTCCTCCAATAAGTCTTTGTTGATACAAGAGGCAGGAAGGCTACCTCTTCATATATGCAGTATATTACATCTGAAATTCATCCTTTAGCAAGTTTTTTAAATATACCATTTGTATGTGAGTGAGTTCTCATGTGCTGTTCCCCAACTGTTTTAATTGCTCTCTGTTACTCAAGGTATGATTGGTAATTCTTTCCTAAGAATTGCCTGATTCCCTGCATAAATGTGAACAGCTTTGACAAGTACCCAGTGAAAAGCTAGCAATTGCCTTACAAATGACCAATTCCAAATTTAAAACCCAAGATTAGTGCTGTTTTGCCAAACACTACTCAGTATAGGTTCTTAGTATAGATACATCTATAATGATCTAAGCTACTAGATCACAAGGTCATAGTGGGACTGACCATGCCATCATCTCCGTAAATTATTTAATATGTGTTTCTGCTTCATTCATTGCCCAATTATTTCCAGTTACTTTGTGAATATGATCCAACAAGATTCCTGTTTACAGAATATAACTGTGCCATTGTCAAAGAAATCTTCTAGGTTCTGAAATTTTATTTATATATAGTGTGTATGAAAAATACTAATTTATTCTCTATAATTTGAAGACAATCTCTAGTTGCTTAAAAACAAATAATTGCTAAGTATTTCACATTTCAGGTTAGGCATTTAATTTACCTGAAAAATTCCATAAACCACTACTTGTCATACAGTTAACTAAGACAATTTACTTTTCCCTAACCTCTTCCTCTGAAGAGCAGTTATCATGATATTTATATAGTGCACAAGCTTATATAAATGTTTACCAAGGCCAAGTTCTACCTCCTAGAATTTGGCAATATGGAGAAAAATTAAAGAGTTTTGTAGGAAAAGATTGAATATAAAATAATTTTTATTCCACAAGAGTGCAATCTCTGAACTCTAAGATTGAGATTAAAAGAAGGCTTTTCCCCAAGGTTATGATATCTGGCAAATATTTGGATAATAACTTTAATATGCCTTCTATTAAAGAGAATAATATGATTTTGTACAGAAGATCAGGCAGGTCAGAAGTCAGACAGAAGCCTCTATGTGAATAGATAAAATAAAATCTATTTGCTCCATAAATATATAAATCAGGAAGATTTGTAATGGAAACATCTTAAAATGAACATAGTTTATACATTTCTGTCATCCCAGTGTACAGATATATTTTGCATATATTCAAAATGTATAGAATATAGTTTTACTACTTGAATAAATCAGATCATGTTAACAAGTCAATTTTGTAGCTATTACTGTTGCTGTACTTACATATTTGGGGCATGTCAGGAAGGACTAGTCTCTGGAAACGGACATCATGTTTGGGAGAGTGGTGGGTCATCAAAAAAGAGCAAGATTCTCAACTAGATGGATTGTTACAGTGACTGCAACTATGAGCATAAACATAAAAAAAGATCGTGTGCCTGGCATAGTGTTGGGGAGTGTTTCTCTTTCTATTGTATGCTATGAGTCAAACCTGACTCTATAGCATCTAACAACAACAGTTGTTGCTGGGGTTGAAGGTGAGGCAGGAAGAACGCAATCACAAAATCTCATGCTACTTTGACAGTCTATCCTAGGATAGAATCATTCTATTTAACTACTCCACTTCTCATGGATACTTAAGCATGGTTCCTTCTGTTCTGAGCAAGAAGAGCTGTTGCTTTTCTATAAAGATATACTAAGCTGTACAAAACTGAAGTTTAGTTGTCAAACTGAAGAGCATATGCCAGCTGCTGTCTCCTGTGTACTCAGGATTTAAACTATGTTCTGTCCACAGAAAAACAATCTTCACAAAGAATGTATTACAGTACTGGAACAAACATAACACTGCTGACATACTGATGCATTTTATGATTGAGAAAAACAGCATTCTGCATTTCTTTCATTCTTTCTTTTCTTCCCTCCTTTTTTCCTGAAAATAATGAGAGTGAATAATATAATTTTAGAAAGTATTTTCTCCAAACATTGCCACATTGCTATTATGATATTATACTGCCAATTATTAATAATATTTTATAAAATAGTCTGTTATATTAAGTAATATTGTACTTAAAATTTCTAACTTTTATGTATTTATATCTACATATATTTATATATACACACAGTGTCACATATGTAAATATATGATTAATTTCATGTTGAGACTATCTGAATACTTATAATAGAAATAAACATATTTAAATCTTTTCCTGGTAGGATGTCACTGTTAAATCAAGTTCATGTCTGAATGTCATACCAACTGAAAATAAGAGAATACTTCTAAGATTATAAAAATCTTTGAGAAGGCAAAGTAGCTTCATCATAAAATTCTGATTTAAATTGAATAAAGCTACCCGAGTGAAAGAAGAGGCAAAGGCAGGTGCAAAGTGTGAGAAACTCTTTTGTTCTCTGTCATGCTGTTTCCCACAAATGTGGCTTAAAATAGAGATTTTTGTGCAAGTGACTATTAAGGAAACATATGTAGGTGAAATCTGTATAGTGAGAGTAAGGATAGGATTGCATATGTTGATAAGCAAAATTATGACACTACCTAAATTCTGGCTTCATCCTGAAACCAGAAGGATTTCAGTAGTATAAGGAGCATCAATTATATGGAGATATATGTGTTTTTACTAATATAATATATATGTATGTATGTGTATATATATGTATATATAGTCACTAACCAGTGTGTGTATATATGTGTGTACATGTATACACTAACATGTATGTGTGTATGCATATATATATATATATATATATATATATATATATATATATATATACACATGGATCATTTTTCCTCTTTTCATGATTATCCCTAAATTTCTACTTCAATATTGAGATTTCTGAAGGCGATCAGCCATTTACCTATATATTTCATTTACCTATATATTCCTATATATTCCTATATATTCCATTTACCTATATATTTCTATTTCAGTATAGATTTATAGCAATATTGTAACTAACAACCTCTACACCATGAGACCTCCCACATATCTGTCAGCTTACATGTTACTGTGATGCTGAAAGCTATGTCACTGATATCTCAGATACCAGTAGGACCTCTCATGGTGAACAGGTTTCAGGAGTCCTTTCAGACTAAGACAGACTAGGGAGAGGCAACTGGCAGCCTACTCCCTAAACAATTAGCCATTGAGAACCCTATGAATAACAGGGAAGCACTGTCAAATATAGTGTCTGAAAATGAGTCCCCTAGGCTAGACAGCATTCCAAAGGTGACTGGGAAAGAGTTGCCACTTCAAAATAAAGCAAATCTTAATAACAGGAATGAAGCAAAAGCCCATAGGACCTCAATTACTTATATGGCATGACTTGAAATGAGAAGAAATAGAGTGGCTGCAATATGATCAATATAAAAAAACTCTATGAGCAAGCAACCTCTGCCTCAAATTTATGATCCTCCGTCATCCACCTCCAGAGTCACTGGGATTACAGTCATGTATCACTGCATCCAGTTTCAAATTGCTATTCTTGCCCATTAAATTATATAGCTCTTTTTTATTTGCTAAAGATCAGTTTGCTAAATTTGTGGGGATCTCTTTTTGTGCTTTTTATTCTGTTCTAGCAATCTATTTGTTTATTATTTTGCCCATACCATACTGTTAGAATTACTGTAGCTTTATAATATGTCTTGAAGTAAGGTAGTCAGAATATCCAAGTTTGTTCTTCATATTTACTCTTTTTAGGCACTCTAGGCCTTTTACATTCTGTATAAAATTTAGGTCTGTTTGGTCATATCTTCAAAATGGGTTTCTGGGATTTTGATTTGGACTGTGTTGAATCTATGAAGTGGGCATTTTAATAATATTAAGACTTCTATCTAATCCTTGAGTACAGAATATCTGTCCATTTGTTTAGATTTTTCATCTTTATTAATTTTTTAGTTTGTAGTTTTTACATATTTTGTTAGATTTATACCTAAGTAGAGTCATGGGCAACATATACAATAATAGTACCATGAAGAGATTGCCTAATGATTTTGTAATCATCTATTGTTGTTAGGTGCTCTCAAATCAGATCCAATTCATACTAACCCTATGCAAAACAGAATGAAATAGTACCTAATATTGTGCCATGCACACATTCTTTTTGTTTGAGCTCATTGTGCAGTCACTGTGCTTCTTCTCATTTCGAGTAGTGCCCTATCAGCAACTGATTGCCCAGAGGCTTTACTTCATTGCCATCATTAAAGTTGACTCTACTTTGAGGGAGTAACTCTCTGCCAGTCATCTCTTCCAGCCTAGAAGACACATTTTCAGTCACTATGTTTGACAGTGCTTTTCTGCTATTCATAGGGTTTTTAGTGGCTAATTGTTTTGCCTGTGGGATGTCAGAACTTTCTCTCTAATCTGTCTTAGTCTGGAAGCTCAGCCGAAACCTGTCCATTATGGGTAGCCCTGCTGGTATCTGAAATACTGGTGGCATAGCTTTCAGCATCACAGAAACACTCAAGCCCTCAAAGCACCACAAGCTGACAGACACATGGGAAGTAACCATCCTAGTGTGTGCAAATGTATGTCTGATGTTTATGCAATGACAATTTTGTCCAATGACACACTCTCAGAATATATCCCCATTTAAATGATGTGTGACTGTTTATTTTGATGGTATTGTAAATGAAATTTTTAAAAAATCATGTTCTCCTGTAAATGCTAGAATATGAGAAAGCAACTCAATTCCATATTTTAGTTTTTTATCATGCAATTGCACTACTCTCATTTATTATTTATAGAAAGTTTTGTTTGGTTTTGATTCTTTGGGATTTTGTTTACACAGAATCATGTCAGCTGACAAAATGTTTTATTTCTTCCTTTATAATTTGTGTACATTTAGTTTCCTTTTCTTGTCCTATTGTACTAGCTAGGACTCCTGGTATAATTTTGATTGGGAGGTATAAGAGAAAGGATCTTTGATTTATTCTCAATCTGATGGGGGAAAAGATATTTTCTTATAATTAAGGCTATGCTAGCTATTCAATTTTGTTATATTTGCTTTTTTTCTATTTTTTTTTTGTGTGTGTGTGTGTGAGAGAGAGAGAGAGAGAGAGAGGGAGAGAACGAGAGAGAGAGAGAGAGAGAGAGAGAGAGAGAGAGAAAGATTTCTTTATCAAGTTCACCTACCTCTATTCAATTGAAAATCAGTTGAAAGTTGTATGTCTTAGAAAGGTGCTGTATTTTTCAAGAAAAAATTTATTTGTATTGATGTAACCATGGAAGCATTAATGTGTAAATAATTGAGGTATACATTCATACAGATGGTTATTAGGAAAAGTAATGTTCTACATAAGAATTCTTTGCAGAGAAGAAAATAAATGGACAAGAAAGAATAAATATAAAAAGAAAAAGGCAACTGCTATTCCTGGCCTGCTCAAAGTCAAGATGTTTTTAGAAACAGCTTGAGAGATGAGCTGTTTATAATTTTTATTTAACTTCATGAACCTGTCCATAACTACATATTTCCTGAAAAATATTGAGGGAAACTACATATCTATAAACATCATGTTTATATCCACATATTAAACAATGATGAATACCAAACAAACATCCTCTCTAACTTGTAAAGTGAAAATAGGCCTAGAAATCTATATGGATCAAAAGTGAAGTTAAAACCTATTTTCTAACTTTTTGATTGAAGAAATTTCTTTCAATATTTCCTTCTCATTGATTGTTTGAATATTTATGCTTGGTTGATCAAGTAATAAGTGTATTTCCCATTGTTTCCCACATGTAATATGTATGCCTATAAAAATTAACCACATATTAATCAATTTTCCTTGAGCATCTATGATACTAATTTTGTCTTAGTGATTTAAATTCCTTGTGATATATATATATATATATATATATATATATATATATATGAACAGAGAAGCTACTTACATTTTTTTAAAAAATTAACAAAATGTACAAATAATATTTCTCTATTCCATAAACTTTAAATAGCATATACATAGATATATGTGTATATATATGTTGTTGTTAGTTGCCCTCGAGTCATGCCCAACTCATAGTGACCATAATAGTATTTTCAATGGCTGATTGTTTCAAGATTACCTCAGGAGTGGATTGCCATCTCCTTCTCCTGTTTTTGCGGTGCTGGTAATCAAACTCCAGACCTCAGAGACCACAGAGCGGCACTCTACAAACTGAGCTAATTCCCAACCTGACATGTATTTATGTGTACGTGTGTGTGTGTGTGTGTGTGTGTGTGTGTGTGTGTGTGTATTTTCTTTTATTGAAATTTTACAAATTTTATACATTATTTTTCCAGCTTATCTTCTGTTGTCTGAATTGCTGTATAGTTATATCATAGGCTAATAATTTTCTTTTTCACGGACTTCTTTAATATTCATCAATAACCTTCCCCACATGTCTGTCAGTTTTTCACATTGTGGGGGCTTGTGTGTTGTGATGAGGCTGGAAGCTTTGCCATCAGTATCTCAGATATCACCAGGGTCACCCATGGTGAACAGGTTTGAGCTGAGCTTCCAGACTAAGACAGACTAGGGAGTAGGACTGGCGAACCACTCCTGAAGCAAGGAGACACTGAAAACCCTATGAGTAGCAAAGAAACACTGTGAGATGTGGTGCCAGAAAATGAACACCCCAGGTTGGAGGCACTCAAAAGATGACTGGAGAACAGTTGTCTCCTCAAAGAAGAGTGTAACTTGATGATGGAAATGGAGTGAAGCCTGCAGGGACATCCATTTGCTTTTAGGGCACAACTCAAAATGAGGAGAAACAACTGTAACATCCATTAATTATGGAACATGAAATGTACATAGTATGAATCTAGGAAAATTGGAAATCATTAAAAGAGAAATGGGGCACATAAACATTGATATGCTAGGTATCTGTGAGCTAAAATGGACCAGCATGGGCCATTTTGAGTCAGATAATCATGTAGTCTACTATGCTAGGAATGACAAACTAAAGAGAAATGGGGCCACAGTTGTCATGAAAACAGACACAAGATCTTCTTGAAATACAATGTTGTCAGTGATAGAATAATATCCATACACCTAGAAGGAAGGCCAGTTAATATGACTATTATTCAAATTTATGCAACCACCACTAAGGCTACAATGAAGAAAGGGAAGATTTCTACCAGCTTCTGCAATCTGAAATAGATCAATCATGCAATCAGAACATACTAATAATTACTGGTGACTAGAAGGCAAAGGTTGGAAACAAAGAAGAAGGTTCAGTATTTTGAAAATCTGGCATTGGAGAAAGAAAGGATGCTAGAGATCACATGATAGAACTTTGTCAGACCAATGACCTTTTAATTACAAATAAATTTTTTTACCAACACAAATGGCTACTATAGACATGGACTTTACCAGATGGAACATACAGAAAGCAAATTGACTATATATTTGGAAAGAGACAATAGAAAAGCTGTATATCAAATGTCAGAACAAGACCAGGTGCGGATTGTGGATCAGATCATCAACTTCTGACATGCAAGTTCAAACTGAAGCTGAAGACAGTTAGAACAAGTGTACTACAGCCAAGATATGACCTAGAATATATCCCACTTGAGTTCAGAGACCGCCTGCAGAACAGGATTTATGCTTTAGACCTAGGGGAGTTGTGGCATGACATAAAAATAACATTCATTAAGAAAGCAAAAGGTTATTAAAAAGACAGGGGAAAAAAAAGATAAGACCAAATGACATGTCAAAAGAGATGCTGGAACTTGCCCTTGAACATGGAGCAGCTAAAGTAAAAGAAGACATAATGAAGTTAGGGAACTAAGCAGAAGATTTCAAAAGGCAGCTGGAAAAAAACAAAAGCAAATACTATAATGATATGTGCAAAGGGCTGGAGGCAGAAAACCAAAAGGGAAGAACATGCTCTGTGTTTCTCAAGCTTAACAAAGTGAAGAAAAAATTCAAGCCTCGAGTGGCAATAGTGAAAGATTCTACAGGGAAAATATTAAATGATGCAGGAAATATCAAAAGAACATGGAAGGAATATACAGAGTCATTTAGCAAAATAGAACTGGTAGATGACTAACCATTTCAAAAGCCTGAATATGAAAAGGAACCAATGGTATTGAAAAATGAAGTGGAAGCTGCCTTGAAGGAATTGGGGAAACAGAAGGCTCCAGGAATTGATGGAATACCAATAGAGGTGTTTCAACAAACAGATGCAGCACTGGAGGTGTTAACATGTTTACGTGAACAGATTTGGAAAACAGCTACCTGGCCAAGTGACTGGCCAAGCTACCTGGCCAAATGATCCATAGTTGTGCCTATTCCTAAAAAAGGGGACCCAACTGATTTTGGGAACTATAGAACAATATCATTAATATCAAACACAAGTAAAATTTTCCTGAAGATCATTCAAAAATGACTGCAGCAGTATATAGACAGGGAATTGCTGGAAAATCAAGCCAGTTTCAAAAGCAGACAGGGAAACAGGGACATCATTATTGATGTCAGGTGGATATTAGTCAAAAGCAGAGAATATCAGAAACATGTCTATGTTTTATTGACTATGGAAAGGCATTTGACTGAGTGGATCATAACAAATTATGGATAACACTTCGAAAAATGAGAGTACCAAAGCACCTAATTGTGCTCATGAGTAATCTCTATGTGAACCAGCAGGCAGTTCCTCAAATGAAACAAGGAAACATTGCCTGATTTAAAGTTAAGAAAGGTATATGTCAGGGCTGCATACTTTCACCATATCTCTTCAATATATATGTTGAGCAAAGAATCCAAGAAGCTGGACTTCATGAGGAAGAATGTGGCATCAGGATTGGAGTTAAACTCATTAACAACCTATGCTATGCAGATGACACAACTCTGCTCGCTAAAAGTGAAGAGGATTTAAAACATTTACTGACGAAGATCAAAGATCAAAGCCTTCAATTTGGATTGTGACTGAACATCAACAAAACAAAAATCCTTACAACTGTGTCAGTATGCAACTTCACAATAAATGGAGAAAAAATTGAGATTGTCCATGATTTTCTTTGCCTGGCTCTATAATCCACACCCACAGAAGAAGCAGTCAATAAATCAAAAGTCACATTGCTTGGGGAAAAGCTGTAGCAAAAGATCTCTTTAGAGTATTGAAAAGCAAAACTGTCACATTGAAGAGGAATGAAGAGGAATGGCCTGATTCATGCCATGGTGTTTTCAGTCACATCATATGGTAATACAACTGGACATTGAACAACGGAGACAGGAGAAGAAGTGATGCTTTGCAATTATGGGGCTGGAGATGACTATTGAATATACCATTGACTGCCAAAGAAGGAACAGATTTGTCATAGAAGAGGTGCAACCAGAGTGCTTCATGGAAGCAAGGATGTCTAGACTGTGTCTTAAATATTTTGGACATGTAGTCAGGAGAGACCAATCCCTGGAGAAAGACATCATGTTTGGGAGTGTGGCAGGTCAGTAAAAAGGAAAATCCTCCACCAGATGGATTGACACAGTGTCTGCAACAATGGGCTTAAACATAAATAAGATCATGTGCCTGGCACAGAATTGGGGAGTGTTTCAATCTGCTGTACATAGAGTCATTATGAGTTGGACTCAACTGCATGGCAGCTAAAAACAGCAACAACAACACAATTTTCTTTTACTGGTCATGCAAACAATTCTTCAATATTCATTAATAAACAAGCCACACACGTTAAGAAAAACTAAACAAAGTAGCATGTCCAAATGTCCAAATTTGATTGGCATTGTGCCTCAGTAATTGTTCCTGCTATTATATCCACTTCTTATTTAAATTGCATGCATGTAAATATTTTCTTGATTTTTACATGATATTTTAAGATAGTTAACTATTATTATTTCAGTTTCTAATAATTAATTTTAGATTTATATATGCAAGCAGGTTTATCCACAACACTTTTGACACCAAATATGTTTTTCCTCAAAACAACCAATTCTTTACTTGTACAGAAAACCAAGTGTTTTGACAATTCCATTCAATTGTGACACTGTCCCCTAGAAATTAGGACTGAACATATAGATTATGTTGGTTTGAGTGGTATTGTGATTATATTGAATTCAACATATTGCTTAATATTCACCATAAACTGTCATCAAATATTCTTATAATAATTCAGTTGTGCATATATATATATATGTATATATATATATTTACATACCTATATGATCTGTAATTTGTGGTTTCTTGCTTACATGGCCTGCCACAGTGGCCAGCCATACTACTGTGGTGTCCAATCTGGTCAGATTTCAAAAGCTAAGCAGGTTTGGGCCTGGTTAGTACTTGGATGAGAGACTGCCTGGGAATACCAGGTGCTATAGACTTGGGAGAAGTACTCGGCAACCCACTCCCCCCAAAAAAATCAGCCATTGAAAACCAATGAATAATAGAGATGCACTGACAATACTGTTTCACCTATTTTACATAGGGTCACTATGAGCAGGACACCGACTCAATGGTACATAACAACAACTTTGTTTACAACATCCTCCTTCCTTGCATATTTTGTTTTTTCTACCTTCCTTTAAGCTCTATCTCTGTCTTTGTCTCTCTCCTTCTTCTCTCTATGATAATTTAAATTTGTGATTTCTCTTTGCAAACATTTTTATGTCTTCTAAATCCCAGGATGTTTCTTTAGAGACTTAAACTTAACATTCTTCAAGTAATTGTTCTCGCTGTTGTACAAATCATGTCAATATCTTCTGTGGCTTTAATTTCATATTTGGCTGGGGGTTAGATCAGTTGGTAGAGCACCTGCCCCGCACTCTCAGAGGACACATTCTAGCACTGCACAAATGGGAAAAGGATGTGGCACTCCACTCCCCAAAACAATCCCCCAAACCCTAAGAGGTATGCTATGTGTTGGAAGGGGCCAAGTTGGATGCAACTTGAGGGTACCCAATAACAACAATTTCCTATCAATGTCTTATATTTTGTATATCATTACAAATACTGCAGAAATAATTCCTTTCTTCATGTGGTAATTTTATTTTAACCTAATAGGTACTCATACCTGCCTATTCTTGTTTTATATATGCAGTGACATGATGCTTAGATAATGTATATGAAATGGAGATTTTATTCTTATTCCTAAATTTGGCTTCTTATTTTTAATGACATCATATTTTCAAATTAACTTTTTTTCTGTTCTGAAGGTAGAATACGGGATATCATGAATGCTGTTGAAGTGCTCTACCACTGAGCCTCACTGCACCTCCTACTTTATCATGATTTCTTTAGAGGTTCATTTTTCCTGCATTCCCCTTTACCTAGTGGAAGTCCATTTGTTTATCTATTTTCCAATGTAATTATTCATTTTCTTTAATAATGGGTATTGAGCTAGGTTTTAATTCTAGAGTATCTCTCATATTAAACCAAGGAAAATAGAGACTAAAGTTTAGTTTTAAAACAAATTAATTTCCTTTTTTAAACATTAATTATAATTCTATTCATCAAAATAAGGACAAAGACAAAATATATACCTTACAAACCATGAAAAAAAGATATTCAAATTTTATTGTTGTTGTTGTAGGTGCCCTTGTGTCAGTCCTACTCATAGAGACCTTATATACCATAGAACAAAACACCACAAGACACTGTTCCATGCCCAGTACTATGTCAATACTTCTCTGCTTTTCTTAGTTCTTTTGATGATTGATAGTTTTCTAGTGGGCTGACAGATCTATCTCCAAAGTCTACTGCACTTGATATTCCCAGATGATCTCTCATCCAAGTACTAACCAGACCTACCTCTGCATAGTTTTGAGATATGAAGAGGTTATTTAATAATTAGAAAATGTTTTGAATATTACCAAAGAGAGATTCCAATATCTTCCCAATTTTGTGGAAACACTCAAAAGAAGGATTTTTATAAGTACAACAGGGAATTGCTGTGTGTGAACACAGGTAATAAAGTAAGCTTATGAAATTGTTGTTGTTGTTGTTGTTGTTAGGTGTCATCGAGTTGAGTTCGACTCACAGCAACCCTGTGTACAGCAGATCAAAACACTTGCCGATTCTGTGCCAGGTAAATGATCTTATTTATGTTTAAGCCCATTGTTGCAGATACTGTGTCAATCCATCCGCTGGAGGGTTTTCCTCTTTTGTGTTGACCTGCCACTCTCCCAAACATGATGTTCTTCTCCAGGGATTGTTCTCTCCTGACTACATGTCCGAAATATGTAAGACGCAGTTTGGCCATTCTTGCTTAAAAGGAGCACTCTGGTTGCAGTTCTTCTAGGACAGATGTGTTC
>VMDO01009008.1:52245-71756 GCA_007922755.1 Pedetes capensis
CCACAATTCAAAAGCATCAATTCTTTTTCTGTCTCTCTTGTTCAATGTCCAGCTTTCACAACCATATGATGCCACTGAAAATACCATGGCATGAGTCAGACGCACCTTCGTCTTCAATGTGACATCTTTGCTTTTCAATACTCTAAAGAGGTCTTTTGCCACAGCTTTTCCTAGAGCAATGCGTCTTTTGATTTCTTGATTGCTGCTTCCACGGGTGTTGATTATAGAGCCAAGCAAAGCAAAATCTTGGACAACCTCAATCTTTTCTCCATTTGTTGTTGTTAGGTGCCGTCGAGTCGGCATCCGACTCATAGCGACCCTCATAGGGTTTTCAATGGCTGACTGTTTCAGGATTGTCTTGGGAGTGGATTGCCAGGCCCTTCTCCCATTTTTGCGGTGCTGGGAATTGAACTCGGGACCTCAGAGACTGCAGTGCAGCGCTCTACCCACTGAGCCAAATCCCAGCCGCTGACCCAGTAGTAAGGATTTTTGTTTTGTTGATGTTTAGTCATAACCCATATTGAAGGCTATGATCTTTGATCTTCATCAGTAAATGTTTTAAATCCTCTTCACTTTCAGCAAGCAAATTGGTGTCATCTGCATAACGCAGGTTGTTAATGAGTCTTCCTCCAATCTTGATGCCACGTTCTTCCTCATAAAGTCCAGTTTATCAGAGTATTTGCTCAGCGTATAAATCAAAGAGATAGGGTGAAAGTATACAACCCTGATGCACACCTTTCTCAACTTTAAACCACTCAGTGTTTCCTTGTTCTATTCGAACAACTGCCTCCTGGTTCATGTACAGATTTCTCATGAGCACAATTAGGTGTTCTGGTGTTCCCATTTTCTGAAGTGTTATCCATAATTTGTTATGATCCATACAATCAAATGCTTTTGCATAGTCAATAAAACATAGATAGACATCTTTCTGATATTCTCTGTTTTCAGCTAACATCCACATGACATCAGCAATGATGTCCCTGGTTCCCCACCCTCTTCTGAATCCTGCTTCTTGATTTTCCGGTAATTCCCTGTCTATATACTGCTGCAGTCGCTTCTGAATGATCTTTAGTAGAATTTTGCTGGCGTTTGATATTAATGATATTGTCTGATAGTTTGCACATTCAGTTGCATCCCCTTTTTTGGGAATAGGCACAAATATGGATCTCTTCCAGTCAGTTGGCCAAGTAGCTGTTTTCCAAATCTGTTGGCATAAACATGTTAACACCTCCAGTGCTTCATCTGTTTGTTGAAACATCTCTATTGGTATCCCATCAATTCCTGGAGCCTTGTGTTTCACCAGTTCTTTCAAGGCAGCTTCCACTTCATCCTTCAACACCATTGGTTCCTCTTCATATGCAACCTCTTGGAATGGTTTGTCATCTACCAATTCTTTCTTGTATAATGAGTCTACATATAATTACTCCAATTAAGATATTAAGATATTGACTCAATAGTGGGCCATTGAGAAAATATAAAAAATAGCCCTAATATATGTGTTGTTGTTGTTCAGCACTGTTGAGTTTTGTCCAACTCATAGAGACCCTCATAGGGTTTTCTATGGCTGATTGTTTCGGGATTGCCTCAGCAGTGGATTGCCACATCCTTCTCCCATTTTTGCGGTGCTGGGAATCAAACCTTGGATGTCACAGACTGCAGAGCTGTGCTCTAACAACTGAGCTAAATCCCAGCCCCAACATATATACAGAAAAGTGAATTTATGCTAATGAGATTCTCATACAAGCAATCAATATATTATTTGTTAGTGATTTTTGAAAAATAAGACAACTGACCATCAAAGGATCATGGAAAAGATACTCTACATGATCCAAAGAGTTAGATGAGAACTCTTAAGAGCCAAAACATTGGATTTAAATTCTAGTCATAATTTCTGACATGTTGGTTTTGGAAAAGATGTCCAAATATAAACAACCTAGGAAAGTCCTAGAAGAAAAGAATACACACATTTTTACGAATTTTAAATGTATATACCAAATATTCAAAGAGCAAATGTGAGATAATATTTTGAATAGGAAGTAATGAATGATAACATACTTGAAAATTGCAAATGAGTACTAAGAGTGATTGAAGAATTAGGAGTATGAAATATTCATTTCAAAAAACCTGCAAATTAAACAGTAACACCATCAATTTGAAGTTGAAAATATAAATAATAAATCTCATTTATAATCAATTTGCTAAATGTCTTAAAAATAACTAATAAATCTTAACATTGACAGTTTATGATTAGATGGGCAACTGTATTAAAAATAAATTAATGTGGTTCAACACCCATTACCCCACTAGTGGCAATTAAGAAAAGAACAGAGTACAATTCTTTCTAATCATGCACGATCCTTCTTCCCTAAAGCAAAGTCATAAAAATATTCTGGACTTCTTCTGTAACAAGTCATAAGTTTTTCATTCTGAGGGTACTCTCTCCATTCCTTGAAGAAAGAAATGTGTTTGTCTCTGAAAAGAGAATGTCACAGAAAAAAATCTTTACAAATAAGCAAGCCTTGCTAATTTCTCTCAGTTACTGTCATTTGATCATACCCACATTGTCCAATCACACTGCTATACAACTATACCCTCTTCCTAAGCTTCTGTGGAGCATGCACTTCCCAATATGACCCTGAGGTTCCAACAGGAGACACTGCCACACACACAGATACTAAACAAAAGTCACTCAGGACCGACAGGTGAGGGACATGGACTCCTGTGGCCCTCAGGAATGCCAGTGGAGATGGGAGAAAGGAAAAAGCCTTGGGTACTTTTGCCTTGCAAGGGACAAACGCAGTTCTTTATTTCTCTCTTTGCCCTTAGAAAAGTGGGGAGAAACCCAAAGTGTACAGCTATAACAAGTGCTAGCAGCCTAATTGCTTCAGCTCTATGCTGCCTCAGGGGGCAGCCATGGCTCTTCTGCCTCTGGTGCTGGGATTGGAGACTGTCCTCAGCTTCAGCCTCTTGGCACTGTGTCCAAGAGGTTTTCCTCAGCTTGCTTGTAGTTCCTCATTCCCTGAGAGCACTGTGTAGTTGTCCTGGTCTTGGTGGTCACAAGGAGAGAGAGAGAGAGAGTTCTATCTTCTTCGGTGGTCCACAACACGGAGAGCTGTTTCCTTGCTGATGGTGTGGGCAAAAGAGAGAGAGCTGCTGCAGTGCAGCTCCTTATATAGCTTTCCCAGAATGGCCTGAGCCAATCAGATTTGAGTCCAATTGTCCAATAAGGCTTGGGGGATTTATGAAGGGTTTTGTACAAATGTCCAATCAAGTTACTTTCATTTTCCCTAGATTTCTAATTTACAAACCAGATCTTCAAAAGCTACTTTCCCAGTTTTGGGGTTTTGCCAATTTCCCCCCAATTTCCCCTTACAAGCTTCTATGGTTAAATTTCTTTGTGTCACATATTTCTTTGAGTCTTTGTGAATGCAGACTATCATGCCATGTAAGACTTACATGAAATGATTTACATGCTTTTTTCTGATCATTCTGACATTTAATATATATGCCTCAGTCATAAATCTTGATATGAGTGAATAATATATCACTTTTTTCCCTTACTCTACAGGAAGATTTATTTAATGTCTTAGAAAATTTTACCAGAGGTGTATATTTTCATTTATGTACAAAAATTAATAACTAGAAATAATATACTGTACAAAAAGCATGGTTGAATGAGATAGTGCAGATTTTAAAGGACTTACTGGTGAAAGTAAATGTCCTAGGATCAGATAAAGGCTGATGATATTATGTGAAAATTATAAGATATAAATGTTATAGAATTTAATATCCAGGTTTTGCAGTAGAAGATTTGAAAATATATACATATATATCTTTATGTGCACATTAAAAATAAAATCACATTAGGTATACTAAGTAGAAGAGAGTAATAGAGAGTGAAGCAGAAAGTTATAGAATGGGAACAGATAATGTAGGTTGTTTTTTTTTTAATTTTCTAGGACTTTGTTGAGGATACAGAAAGGAAATTGCTAATAAATCAATGCATATTTTAAATTGTCACTAATCAGTGAAATGCACATAAAAAATTACATATTTGAAAAACCTACTCAGATTTTCAAAAATGGCAGACACAAACAAGTATATTTAATGAGATGACTCTTTAAATGAAGTTTGAAATATAATTTAAAATCTCTGCACTATTTATGAGGAAATCAATGAATCCTCAAACTTTTTGACATAATAATTCCCTTCTGCATTTCTTCTTTAATTTCTCATATATAATAGTAAATATTTTGCAAATTTTATTTCATTCTTAATTAGAATGTTCAAGCATCAGAACAAAACAATATTTCATAAAAGGAATTTATAAATACATCATAAGTACTAGTTTTTTGGCAAAGATTTATGTGTAACTTGTACTTTTTCCCATCAAAATTTGAAATCAATTGTGAAATGGAAAACGGGGCAGACATTTGCAAATAAAAATTGTCTCTTTATTAGAAGTAAATGCGTGTGGATGGTAGACCTTAAGCCTTCAGGTAACTTACATTAAGAAAATCACTCATTCATGCATTTTCTTTTGTGGGCACTTATGGATCTTTCCAGAGTAGAATCTGATCTTTTTACCACATGCTACAATAAATAATATGTGTGTACTAGTAAAACTTTGATGATGTCCTAAAAGTGACTGAGTCACTGCTAGACTATACAATGGTATATTTGTACTATAATTCACAAATTTTCAACATTGTTAACTCCATTTTGATACATTGCACAGTAAATACAAGGTATCATAAAAACTCAGAATAATGAAATATATTTGGAATTTGAGTTTAGCTGTAAACACACATGTTCAGAAAGAAATTATGTGTAAATATACAACTACACCCACAAAACTTAGTTATTTTCTTTTGGATATGATATTGGCTTAATATTGTATTTATTTATTTGTTATTTAAATTATTTAAGAACAAGTTTCAAAACAAATGCACAGGTACTGGAAAGCAGAGCAAAATTCTGTATAGTTTAAAATATATAGTTAAATAAACTATAATTCTTCTGTTGTCTTTATTGTTTCTCCCTGAGAAATATTTGGATCTTGTTGTTGTTGCTATCGTTAGGTACTGTCCAGTTGGTATCCAACTCACATTGACCCTGCATACAACAGGCGAAACACTATTGTCAGTCTTTTCTGCTGTTCATAGGGTTTTCAATGGCGGGTTGGTTTTTGGGGGGAGTGGGCTGCTGGGTCCTTCACCTAAGCCTAAAGCACCTGTTGTTCCCAGCCGGTGCCCCATCCAAGTACTAACTAGGCCCGACACTGCTTAGCTTCCGAGAACTGATGGGATCAGATGCCACAGGGCTACAGCTGCAGGCATTTTGCTCTTAGATAACTATATTTTACTTCATGACTTTATACAGTTATATTAACATGTATGATTAAATTTCTATTCAATTATTGACCATGCAATGACTCAAAATGAAACTTTGAAAGACAGGTCTTGATTGATAGAAACACATAAAAGAATAAAACATTAATAAAACACATAAAAAATTAAAACTATAGGGCTTAATTGTGAATGGAAATAATTAAATGTAGAGCATATACAAATATCTATATCTACATATAGATATAGATATAGATATCTCAGATGAAAGAAAATCTAGCTGGGTGCTATGGTGCAAACCTGTAATCCCAGTTGGTATGTACAGGCAGGAGTATGATGAGTACCAAGCCAGAGTCAGCTTGTACAATTTAGCAAGACCCAGTCTCAAAATATAAACAAACAAATAATAAAAGAGGGATGGGGTGTGGCTTAGTGGTGGAACATGTGCCTAGGATGCACAAAGCCCTTGCTTCAACCACCAGTATTGATGGAAAAATAAGAATCTCTCTGTGTGTGTGTGTGTGTGTGTGTGTGTGTGTGTGTGTTTGTAAGTGTCTTCATGTGTGTGTATGTATGTGTTGACATAGAAGGAATAATTTTAATTTTTCAGATGATAGGGATAGTTAAAACTCTTGAGCAGTGAGCTAACATTGTGGCACAGGCCTGTAATCCCAGTGATTTGGGAGGCTGAGGAAGGAGGATCATGAATTTGAGAGCAGAAGCAGCCTGCACAATTTAGAGAGTCCCCAACTCAAAATAAAATAAATAAGTAACAAATAAAAATGGGACTGAGGTGTGGCTGAGTGATGAAGTCCTTGACTAGCATGTGCAATTCCTGTGTTCAATGTTCCAATACTCAAACAAAAATCTTCTTTAGCAGAATAAGCAAAAATACCAGAACACATCAATGTGGAATGAGGAAAGTAGACAGGAATTAATTGAATGTGAATGGGAACTAGCTAAGGGGATGGTGGATTAAATCCATGTTCTATCCAGAGAAAAGTCAGAGAAACCTAAAAAGTCACCCCCACAGATCTCAGTATTCTGTATTATAGAAAGATGTTTGGGCCAGATACCACTCAACGTCTTGTTCATCTTTAAAATTCTATTTCTAGTGTTTCAGTATATTCTCTACAAGGACTCTCATTTTTTCTTTGCTTTGTACAGCTTGTGATTCTTAAAAGCTCCAACAAATTTCAGGTGATGCACCATGAAAAGTAACTTAGCTACTGAAACTTGGGAAATCTGGACAGGCAAACAAAACTTGATATTTTAGTCTTAATTTATTGCTAGTAAATAAAAAGTAATATCTGGTCAGCACCGATATTCAAAAACTTATTCACTAATGCACACAACTATTTAACAAAATTTGTCATCCATTATTTGACAGATTATAAATTTTGCTATTTGCAAGGCATTAACATGAAGTATTCTCAGAAATGTGGTTACTCTCTCCAAATAATCTTGAAGTATTTATATTTTCTTTGTAAATCATCACCAAAACCTTTGAGAAAACACTGAATTTCATCTAATAGCTGGTTTAAAAAAATTATCATAAAGTATTCCCCTGGTGACCTACCAAAAATTCATTTAAATATGTTCATAAATATTGTAATTACCAAAATACAACAACAACGTCTTGATTGTATAAGTTGTATAAATTTCTGTATACAACGGAAACATAATAATCTGAAAAAGGAGCATATGAGATATAGAATTATTCTTCAATGACATGTTATATTCATAAGTGTTGATAATTATAGTAATAGCAGGAAGAAATGGAGGAAAGAATGTAGAAAGGAAAGACAATTTTTTCTTTTCTATTATCTTTCAACAGTTTTTAATGCTTCTCTCTTTTTCCACATGTGGCATTTTTGTCCTGTACTTTTTGAACATGTAAATACTGAGAAATCTTTGAGTGTGCCATCTTTGTATTTTTATCCTCTGCATCTAGCTTAAGGCTAAATAGGAGATACTCAATAAAATTTTATTGACTATGATGAACATGATGATTATAAATTTACCTTACTATTGTAGACCATTTTTCCTTTACAAGTTCCATTCTCTATAGTATTTTTTTTTCTTTCTACCAACTATTGTAACAGGCAATACAAGTTCATTGGTAAGGAAAAACTCATTACAGTAAGATATTTATGAGTTCATTCATTAAAATGTGAATACCTTTAAGAAAGTATATTGCAGAACCAAAAGCAGTAAAATATTTATGTAGTTTTTGAGAAACACAACTTTGCTGAGGGTAGTGTCAAATCTGTACTAAGAAATGTAGTTTAATTTTTGGGTTCAAAATAAGATTATAAGTACAGAAAGAAATAAAAGATATTTTTACACTAATAACACACAAACTGCTTTCAAAATACATACACTTAAAATTACATTATTACAAATGAATATTTATGCAACTAAGCAGAATTTCTAAGAGAGGAAGAAGTACCTTATACTCAGATTGTGATTATTTTCCTTCACAGCAATAATACAGGGTGCTTAGAATAAAATTTCAACTCTCTTGGAAAATAATGCATATATGGTTGAATATTTTTGAGTTTTTTAATTATCATAAAATATTACAATACTTATAGTTAAAATCATAAAGGAAAAACAAATAATATTAATATCACTTTTATCATTTTATCATATGTATCATTTTTCGTAATGTAAGTAATGGGCATTTGTTATAATTGTTAGAAGGTTGATATAGAAATATTTTTCCTCATATACTCAACTATATAAATAGTTTGATGACTCCAGTAGGAAGAAAAACTAATAAATTTAGTGCAAGAAAGATAATACAAGAAAGACTAGTTCTTGAGGAAAAGTCTGGGTAGATATAATTTGGTGTCTCTTTAAATTTGCTGAAGAGGAATAAAACTTGCATATATTTATAGATGATTTACCCCTGCATATCTGTCAGCTTGCCATGCTGTGGGGGCTTGGGTGTTGCTGTGCTGCTGCAAGCTAGGCCAACAATATTTCAGATAACAGCAGGGCCGCCCATGGTGGATAGTTTGCACTTGAGCTTCCAGACTAAGACAGACTAGGGAGAAGGACTCAGCAGCCAACTCCTGAAACAATTGTTGTTAGCTGCTGTTGACTCAGTGCCGATGCATGGCGAACCTCATATGGTTTTCAATGGCTGATTTCCTGACAATTAGCCATGGAAAACTCTATTAATAGCAGAGAAGCACTGTCAAACATGTTGTTGCTGTTGTTGTTGTTAGGTGTCATAGAGTCAGGTCCGACTCACAGAGACTCTATGTACAAAAGCATGAAACACTACAGGACACTACCATGCCTCGCACTATTGTCAGTGCTTCTCTGCTATTCATATGGTTTTGGATGGCTGATTATTTCAGGAGTGAGCTGCCAAGTGCTTCTCTCTAGACTATAGCACCTGGTGTTTTATAGTCCTTGCTTAGCTTCTGAGATCAGACTGGATCAGATATCAAGGTAGTATGGATGTAGACAAGGTCAAATATGTTGTTGAGGGTAGGTGGCTAGTAGAAATTCAAAAGACAACTGTGGCCGGGTGTGGTGGTGCATGTCTGTAATCCCAGCTGCTCAAGAATCAGAGGCAGTATGCATAATTTAGCGAGACCCTGTCCCAAAAAGTGAAAAAAATAAAAAGGTCTGGGGGTCCAGCTCAGGGGTCCAGCACTTGCAAAGCATGCAAGTGCAAGGCCCTGGGTTCAACCCCAAGTACGGCAAAAAAAAAAAAAAAAAAAAAAAAAAAAAAAAAAAAAAAAAAAAAAAAAAAAAAAAAAAAAAAAAAAAAAAAAAAAAAAAAAAAAAAAAAAAAAAGGACAACTGGGGATGAGTTGCCTCCACAAAGTAGAGTTGAGTAATGGAATAAAGCCCTTAGAGTATCTTTTTGCTGATGTGGCAGGACTCAAAATTAGAAGAAACATAATGTTTGCAACATGGGGCTCAAACTTAAAAAGATCATGTGCATGGCACAATGTTGGGTAGCGTTTTGTTCTGTTTCCACACAGAGTTGCCAAGAATCAGATTCAAATCAATGGCTCCCAGCAATAACAACAGATGATTTAAGGATGTTGAAAAATTATAAAATATTAAAAAATAGTTAAATGTATTGAGGTAAGCTGTCTGACAAGAGTAATGCTCTGCTCTTGAGTTTGACATGAAATATGAGATGATAACGTTTCCTTATGATATTGATAATGCCAGCAAAGACATAGATGTGTGTGTTTGTGTGTGTGTGTATAACTTTAAATGACTTGCTAAAGTGGTACATGTTAGGATCACCTGTATGTGCTATGTTATCATGAATTTTTTTTAAAACAACAACAAAAAAACTTTATTTAAAAATATTTTTTTACAGACATGGGTGCTTGAAAAAGCTCTTTAGTTAATGGTGTATGGAAATGAAAAAAAAATAATAAATAACAGTATAACAGACCTCTAAATATTAATACATTGGCAAAACAAAATGGACTTAAAATGAAAATGAATTTTAATGCTCATGATAAGATTTATATAGAAGATGGAACCTCTTAAGAAGTAATTTCTTACGTAGAGTCCTTGATTGCTTGAAGTCTGACACTTTCTTAGCCTTCAATTTGTTTCTTTATTTCTTAGACAATGCCATGTTCTAGGTAGGATATATCTAAAATCCATGCTCAAATTCCTCAACAGGACAGGAAGAAATACCTCCTTATGCCAAACTCAATGAAAGAACCACTTCAAGAATATATTAATTGATATTATCATGCAGAAAAGTTCATCTTTTTCACTTTTTTTAAAAAAGTTTTTTGAAACAAGTTCTCACTAAATTGTGCAGCCTGCCTCTGGTCTTGAACTTGCAATTCTCCTGCCTCTGCCTCCCAAGCCTCTGGGATTACAGACATGTGCCACCATGCTTGGGCCTCATCTTTTTCACTTTTGATTATGATGTGCTTACTGATTTAGTATCAGCCAGAATATACACAAAGCACATTTGTATGAATCTCCCCACAGTTTTTGGGTCCATGTTAAACCTGAATATATGAAATTCTCATTACCACCAAATATTTGCTGCCAGTATTCAATTGAGCATTAACTGTCCTAATTTAACAGAATAAAGAGTAAGGGAAAGAATTGATTGTATGAGGAACATGATTTGTATACAAAGGGAACTTTAATCAAGTTGGATATAAATATTTTGACACTTTATTCTATCTGGAAAGTAATTATAAGTACAAACATTTTGAAACAAAAACACTCATGACTGGTAAAGGTATTGGTAAGGATCATCCATAGTGTATAATACAGGTATGCGATCTATGAACACAGAAGTAGAAGGAAAGGTAATTTGTCATTAGATGTCTCAGATGATAATTCACCAGTGAGACTTTTTCATGCAGGTTAGTGGAAGGCCTTAGAGCAAAGACTGACCATTAGTGTTGTTTACATTCTTCACATTGGTGGGTAACAATCTGGAATTTTATATCCTTGCTGTACTCTATCACTATAAAATCACACACATGCATTGTCTTGGCATTAATGTTGCAGTTTGATGCAGTCAGGTAATTACATGGCTCCCAGCACCTTCTTTCGTGCAAGGAGATATGAATAATTAGCATTTTGTATGCTTATTATTATTATTATTATTATTATTATTATTATTTGCTGTATTGGGGATTGAACCCAGGGCCTCCCACTTGCATGCTTTGCAAGTGGTGTACCACTGAGCTGCACCCCCAGCCCATTTTTTACGAGAAAAGGTCTTGCTAAATTATGCAGACTGCCTCTGGTCTCGAACTTGCCTCTGCCTCCCCAGCTGCTGGGATTATAGGTGCTCAGCTCTTGTATGCTTATTATTTATAATTGAATTTTAAAACATATTTTTAAACATCTTACTCATTGAGGATTCTCTAGATTTAATAAAAAAGTAACTCTAATATGACACATATTAGTAGCTATTGGGTCCTTCCCACCTATAATGAATATACTCTGGATGAATTAAATTAATTATCCCAGTAATGGGAATCATGTTTTTCATATAAAAAGTTTGACAGTGAAGTTTGAAGTAGTCCATATATTTACTTTGGGTTGGGACTGAGCTCAGTTGGTAGAGCACTGCTCCACGATCTTTCAGGACCCAGGTTCAATCTCAATCACTACAAAAAAGGAAAGATGTGGCAGTTCACTCTCAAAGTTATTCTGAAACAATCAGCCATTGAAAACCCTATGGGGGTTGCTATAAATTGGACCCAACTCAGCAGCACCTAACAACAACAACACATACTCACTTTAATTATTTTCATTGTGCCTGAGTCAAAGGAAATAAAGAATAATACAAGAGATGAAAATTAGATAGATGTGTTATTTTCTGAAGTCCTTGTCATCCATGTCTTACATACATAGGCATTTTTATGGTCTGCCTTATATTGAGTTCTTCAGAGTCCCAAGTTCATATGAAAAATTAAGTCTGATTTATTAGGAAGTGTTTCTGGAAAAACCTGGAAAGGGTGTGAAAAAACGGGACTAGAAAGGAGAAGAGACAAAGTAAATAGCCATAGAGCAAAATTATATAGGTCAAGTCCCATAAAGGGTAATTTTAGTTCAGTCACACTTGCAGAGAAGCTCTGGAGACCCTAGGCCACACACTTAAGGTTGACTGATTGGTAGCAGTGACAGTTTAAGTGTATATATCCTTGATGAATTTAATCACTGACTGTGAACCAGCCCAGGAGAGGCATCTTCTCTCAGACACAGCCTCTCCTACCACATAGCCTAGATAGGTACTGGCAGCCTGAGAGTAGTCTTCTCAATGAGACTCAGGGACTTCGTATTGGGAGCAACTCTGGCTGAACATGACAAAATTGAGAAACACTGACATAATAGGATATAAGGTAACATATGAAATGAAAAATAAATGACAAATATTAGCCAGGCAAGGTGGCACACACATGCAATCCCAGTGGCTCGGGAAGTGGAGGCAGGAGGATCCCAAGTTCAAGACCCGAGGCAGTCTGCATAATTTAGTAAGACCCTGTCTCCAAAACTAAAAAAATGGGCTGGTGGTGCAGCTTAGTGGTACAGCACTTGCAAAGTATGCAAGCACAAGGCCTTGGGTTCAACTCCCAGTACAGCAAAAACATAAATCAATATAAATAAATAAATAAATAAATGCAAATATTGCAATTTACCTTTCATGATCATATGATGGTATCTTTATGGATCATATTTGAGAGGGCTTTGATTTAATAACATTGCTTTTCACTGAGATGTTAACTGCAAAAGTGCACCCATGAGGAGATGTAATAAACAGACTTTTTGAATTGGAATATTTAGTCTTCATATTTAAGTACTATAACTTTTGTTGCATCCTAAGCATATACTCACTTATAATAATAAAAGTATACTATTAAGAAGTCTGCATTTCTATCGCTGTGGCATCCAATCCCATCAGGTCTCCAAAGCTAAGCAAAGTCAGGCCTGGTTAGTACTTGTGTGGACGACAGCCTGGGAACACCAGGTGCTATAACCTTGGGAGAAGGACTTAGCAGCCAACTCCCAAAAAGCAATCAACCATTGAAAACCCTATGGATAGCAGAGAAGCACTGACAATAGTGTTTTGCCTGTTGTACAAAGGGTCACTATGAGTCAGATACTGACTGAATGGCACCTAACACCACCACCAATCAAGAAAGAAAAAAAAAATTCATATGCTTGGCTATTTGCCATGATAGGTGTATAGATGCATCTAAATCATTTATAAGGATAATGACAATTTGGAAATATTACCCAATTCAAATTGCATTAAAATAGAGGATTAGAGATCAGCCTTACTTTGTATTAGAAGCCAGTCAGATTCTGTGGATAATTAATAATCTGACATCCTGAGGTTAATATTGTAATATCAATGCAATATTAGGAAATATAAAATTGTCTTTGGAACTTCTTAAGTAAGTTATAGCAATTTTTTTTTTTTTGATTACTGGGGGTTGAACCCAGGGCTTCACTCTTGCATCCTTTGCAAGTGCTGTACCACTGAGCTGCACTCCCACCCCATTTTTTTACTGTTTGAGACTGGATTGTACTAAATTATGCAAACTGCCTCTGGCCTCAAACTTGCGATCCTCCTGCCTCTGCCTCCAGAGTCGCTGGGATTACAGGAGTACATCACCATGCCTTGTAGTTATAGCAAATTCAATGAAAATTAATAAAAGATAGATAATGTATGAACTGAATGGTTTGCATAGAATCACAATTATTCAATCCACCCCTCTGTTGATGGCCATCTTGATTGATTCCATACTCTTGTGATTGTTAAGATTGCTGCATTAAGTATGAAAGTGCAGGTGTCCCTGTGGTATGATGACTTATATTCCTTTGGGTATGCTCCCAGGAGTGGTAGAGCTGGGTCATGTGGCAGTTCTGTTCTTAGTTTTCAAAGGTACTGTCATATTGATTGCCAACATGGCTAAAGTAATTTATAGTTCCACCAGCAGTTTAAGAGTTTCTATTTCTCCACATCCTCACCAACATTTGTTATTATTTGTTTTGTTAATCTTGGCTATTCTTACTGGAGTGAGATGGATGGTCAGTATTGTTTTGATTTGCATTTCCCTAATGGTTAGGGATATTAAACATTCTTTCATATGTTTCTTGGCTATTCCTGTTTCTTCTTTTGAGAACTGTCTGTTCAGTTCCATTGCCCATTAATTTATTGCATTATTTGTTGTCCTAGTGTTTGGTTTCTCAAGTTCTTTGAATATTCTAGAAATTAGTCCTTTGTCAGATGTGTAGGATATAAAGATTTTCTCCTATTCAGTAGGCTCTCATTTTATTCTGTAGATTGTTTCCATTGCTGTATAGAAGCTTTTTGGTTTCATGTAATCCCATTTATCAATTCTTGGTGCAGTTTCTTGGGCAGTTGGAATCTTCTCCTTCATTTCTTCTAGTAGCTTTAAAGTTTACAGTTTAATATTGAGGTCTCATATTACTCAGCAACAAAGAATGAAATAGTGTTATTTGCAGCAAAATGGATGGAACTGGAGAATATCATTTTAAACAATCTAACTTTATCCCCCCAAAAGAGAAATACCATAGGCTTTCACAGTGATAAGTAAATCTAACTTAAATTAAAAAAAAAACTATACATATGTAGATATATAAAAACGAACAATCATATGTATCTAAGAAGGGAAAAATATAAGCAAAGTTGAAATAATGAAGGAGGGAATCAGTGAGTGGGAATGAAATTTGGGGAAGGGGGATAAGAAAGGGGAATAAGGTAGAGGGAAAGTAGGGAGAGGAAAATCTCAAAATATATAATGCAACTATATGAACACATAGGAAATATGTTTTTGTAAAATATGTAAATTGATGACTGTGTAAGCAAAAGTGATATGATGGCTGCATAATGAATATAGCAAAAGTCGATTTACTCTATATCCCATCAATATTTGTAAATAAAGAAAAATAATTGTAGGTAAATAAACAGACTGTGGGTCAAGTAATGCCTGTGAATATGTTCTGTTTTTGTCTGTACATACTTTGAATGTCTTCAGTAGTTTCTAGTCATATGATATTATTTAATTTTATAAAGATAACATCACTCTTTATAAAATAATTAATTTTCCTTGAGAATTAAAACTGTCTTATTACTTTTCAGTTTATAAATTATTTACTTCTGGAAGCATATATGTGTTGGTGAATTTTGGTCAAAACATTGGTGGTTTGGCATCCTTTAAGAAATAAGATTGATACACTTCCACTTTCTTCTGTTGATATCATTATTTTTTTCTTCAAAATTGAAAAGATGTGCTGAGGATATAACTTAGTTGTAGAGACCTTGCCTAGCATACATTAGGTCCTGGGTTTCATACTCAGCCCTATACCACACCCAAAATTAAAAAAAAAAAAAAAAAAACAAAGGAAAGGCTGTTCACTGCATTGGAAATCCTATTTTTTGGGGGGAAAATAAATGTTAGGTTTTTGTTGCTGTTTATTTGTTTGTTTGATAGAAGTATACAATACATTGAAGCTGAAGGAATCACAAGAAATCCATGTTTTGAGACAATATCTAATGAACTAATTAGCATAAATAAGAATTGAAATCTATCATTCTTGAGAAAATTTACAATTGATCTAAATTATTCCAATTTTTGCTATTTAGGTAACTGAAAAATGGATGAGGACACTAAGATGCAGTTAGATATATTTCTAAGGTTTACCAAATGTAGATGTATAATATAAAAAGGATACATTTCTTCATCAAAAGGGGTATATGTTTAAAAAACTTCCTTTGTAGATGTTTTGTTCTTGGAATCAATATCCTGGAAATTGCCTTTGTTATTATCTTAAACACGAAGCTGAAACCTGAAAATATCCATTTTCACACAATATAGGCTAAAACATGTTATTTCCAAAGGCATTTGAACTAAAAATATTGAATGTTTTTTCTGAATCAATCTTAAAATATTATGTCTTGAACATTGCCAGATTAGTTTATTTCCAATGTTTTACTACTTGTTGGCAGCCTTTTACGAAGTATATACAAGTCCCTAAGTATTAGACCAGTATGAAATGTTCTGTCCTTAGGAGTATATTGAACACATTATAGTCTTGTGGAGATTTATTTTAAAATGGATTGCTTAAACATAGACATGGTAAGATCTAATGTCGCTGAGCACAGTGTCAGATGCTGCAGCTAGAGCAACAACATGAAGTAGGATAATCACAAGGCAATCTATTGCCACAGTCTTGGCCCTAACTATGGGTGGTGCTGCCTCTCAAAACTGAGATATAGGTGACCATTTGCCTATGTGTCATGACTGAAGAAGGACTAGATAATTATCTTGGCAGCTGTACTACTTCTATATAGGGATTTTTTCCCCTTATTACTTCCTTGTTTCATACCTCTATAGCATATTTTTTATTTTGAGAGATGAGACCACTATCATTAACTGCGATTGTTACTGCTGTGACTTTATCTTGACCACACAGCAGATGTTCCCATGTACTGCTTCAGCCTTGTCTGTCCTCCCACGGCCTTAGTACCTCCATATTTCAAGAAACAGCATGGCGACTGATTTACCTCCTATAGCTTTCTGCTGAATGTAATCATTAACTTAGGGATTTAGTGTCCAGGGACCATACAATTATTTCAAAAGAAAATCACAATTCAAGGTTGAAAACTGAAGATAAATGTTTCCCTTCAAGGTGTTTTGAAATTTTCTCTTCTATAGCTCCCTAGTGGTACATATATATATATATATATATATATATATATATATATATATATATATATATATATCTTTAATAGATAAATAGACAAAACCATACTGAGAACAAAGATAACTTTACTAATGAGCTAAATAACTAACAATACTAAAAGAGGCAAGCAGGGATAGATTGAGGTACAGTTACTTTCAGAATCAGGGAGCAGGCACTGATATCTCAGAATTTGTATCTATAAGAGAAAGAAACTAAAATTCCTTTAAAGATGGAAGTGAGCCCAACAGTGCATTTATAAGGCCTAAGCACATGTTCCAATTATTGTGAAAAAGTGTCTGGGGAAAATCAAAAATAAAATGACAAATAAGGTTTCCAATGATCATATGATATAGACTTTAGGAAGCTATTGTTCCAGTGAAGAAGAGGGTTGATCACAGCCAAACTCAAGAATTGAACACAGATACCAACTGGCTTTGCATTGTGTCAATATTGTCCCCAGTGCCACAGTCAGTAGGAATTATGAACTGCCATCTGGAATGACAGTGAAGGGCACAAGTGTAATGAGGGCATCCTTAATGCTCTAGGCCTTAAAAGGGCAATTATAGAAGAATAAAATGAAACAAAGAACACTGGAACCTATAAAATAATTGTTAAAAAATTGGAAAGGATTACTGTGGATAGTGAGTTCATCAAGTATTGTGAGCATGGAGATAGAACCACTTGTGGCTAGCATATTTCGGAAGCCTCAAACATCACAGGAATAGTCAAATGACAATGATTTTTGCCCTCAAAATAACCCAATGAAATTAATACCAAAGTTTTACACCAAGACACTAAAAATTGTACTGTAAAGGTAAGTATCCCACAAGTCTTGACCATTTGAATGTGAAATCACTTTTGAAATGACTGTTGAAATGTTTATGAGAAATTTTCCAGGCTTTCTGAATAAGTCTATTTAAGATGACCTATAAAATTCATGCCTGTAGCTGTAGCCCTGTGGCATCCAATCCCGTCAGATCTCGGAAGCTAAGCAGGGTCAGGCCTGGTTAGTACCTGGATGGGAGACCGCCTGGGAACACCAGAAGCTGTAGGCTTAGGAGAAGGACCTGGCAACCCCCTCCCAAAAATCAATCTGCCATTGAAAACCCTATGAACAGCAGAGAAGCACTGGCAATAGTGTTTCCCCAGTCGTACAGAGGGTCGCTATGAGTCGGATACCGACTCGACAGCGCCTAACAACAACAACATAAAATTCATGGCTAGTACCATAAGTAAAAGAACAATAAACTGTCAAATAAAAATAGAAGTTTTAAAAATATAATCAAATTTAGTTAGATTTAGAGATTATAGATATTTGAATAGAATTTGACTTAGAAGGAAACTAATCTAGAAGGTCTAGGATTTATCTCAGTTGGGAGAGTACCACTCTTCAGTCTCTGAGGTCCTGGGTTTGATTCCTAGCACTACAAAAATAGGAGAAGGAATTGGCAATCCACTCCCAAGGCAATCCCATTGAAAACCCTATGAGGATCTCTATGAGTCCATGACACCTAACAACAACAGTCTAGAAGAAAAAACTAAGACAAAATTTATAGCAATAGATATTAAGACCTAAGAATATTCTGAGAAATCTATACACATCAAGAAGTTAGAAAATTATAAATGAACATTTAAAATCAATACAAATTAATATGAATTACACAAATCAATAACTAATATCATTTAAAAGTTTATGTCACATAAGCATGTTTTAAAAATTTATCGATGATATATTTATTTATTACTGTAAAAATGTTCTCAAGGAAGTAGATGGTGCCAAGATCATCAGGGGAAGAAATTTCTTTCTGTTAATTCTGAACCAGTACTAAGAAAGCATAAAGAGAGGAAGAAGAAAGAAGTGTAATTTTCCCCCTGGAGATCAAAGTAGGAAAGATTTTACATTACTTGTTTACTCTTTTGATTGAAAAAGAAAGAAGTTTGTATGTGCTTAAATATCAGCTGCATTTAATGTTGGGAACATCAAAGCTCAAAAAATTAAACACCTAAATACCAAAATAACCCAAACAATAAATGAGCAAATGAATTCAACAAATTGTGCTCAAAAGAAGTACAGAAGGCCAACAAATTTATGAAAAATGTACAGCATCCTCCGCCGTCATGGAAATGCAGATCAAAACAATATTAATGTCCATCTTACCCCTGTCAGAAGGGCTAGCATCAGCAAAACAACTAATTCAGGAGAGAATGTGTGTTTTTAGGGAGGAGCACTTATATACTTCTGGTAAGAATATAAATTAGAAAAAGCATTAGGGAAATCAGGACAGAAATTCCTCAGAAAACAAAAGATAGATCTACCATATGGTTCAGCAATATCTATCCTGGACATATATCCCAAAGAATCTAAGTCTATATACCACAGAGAAACTTCTCGTTTTGTGTTCATTGTAGGGACTGTTCACAATAACTAACATATGGAAGCTACCTTGGTGTCCATCAGCAGAGGAATGCACAAAGAAAATGTGGTGTATAAATAAATGTACACACAGAATTGTATTCAGCCACGAAGAAGAACAAAATTATGACATTTTCAGGGAAATGGATGGAAGTGAGATCATTGTATTAATTGAAATAAGCCAGAATAAGAAAGGTACATATTGTGTGCTTTCTCCTCTCATACATGGATTGTAGATTTGAATATATATATATATATTTTAATATATATATATATGAACATATATATATATATTTTAATATATATGAACATATATATAACATATATATATATAACATATATATATATAACATATATATATATATATATATATATATATATATATATATATATGTGCCTGCAGTGGTAGCCCTGTGGCATCTGATCCCCCCAGATCTCGGAAGCTAAGCAGGGTTGGGCCTGGTTAGTACCTGGATGGGAGACCGCCTGGGAACACCAGAAGCTGTAGG